>JAQGAO010005170.1:0-13980 GCA_034697705.1 Ommatoiulus sabulosus
TGTTGATCCTTTAATTTGCCTTTAGAAGAGCTTGAATAAAGGGACATGGTCCCGAAACGTTGCTGAGTTAAACTGCTTTCTGGTCGTTGCCTTTGTTTTTTAAAATCTCAGATTAGACTTGGTTTTCCGAGCTCTTCCCCATAAGGAGAATAATACTCCTTAAAATACGTTAAATTACCTGGATTTTTTTTAATTATACAGTTTTCCATAGACCTATAGAACAAGTCAGGGAACTTGAAAATATCAGGAATTATCAGGAAAAAGTGAAGGATGAATAAATAAATTCGATAAAGTCAGGAAAATTGAACATAGTCATGTTGTCACGATCCAAAATTAATGCTTCAATACTTGCTATTCCAAAACAATTTAATACTTCTACCTGATTAGCTCAGGGCCCCTTTGCACATTTTGTTTAATTTCCCCAGTACAAATTTGCTAAATTTTCCATGTTTACCGATCGAGCACAAATTTAAAAAATTTCCAATCGTTTTCAGCATAAATTTTCCATAAATTTGCAATATCAGGCCGGGTACCCCGACCCCAGACTTGTAAAATCTGGAAAAGTATGCAGGGACCTTAAAAAATATCTGGAAGTCAGAGAAGAATGACCTATTTTATAAAGTCAGTGAAATTCAATGTAGTCATGTTGTCACCATCCAAAATTAACGCTTTGATGCATGTGGTTAACTCAGGGCTCCTTTGAAAATTTTCCCCATGAAAATTTTCAAAATTCACAACAGTTTGCTAGGACAAATTTGCAAAATATACACGTTTACCAAGGACTAATTCGCAAAATTCTCCACGTTTTTGGAAAATTTGGAAAATTTGCAACCTTTTCAAGCACAGATTTTCAACCTTTTCCAAGTACAAAGTTTCAATATTTTCAAACATTTATACATTAAAAATATGCATAACATATATCATTTAAATCTGAATATTTATAACTGTATAAAAAATTTCTGGAATAGTCATGGAAAAATCAGTTGTCTCTATTCAAAATGAATACTTCTCTGTGGTTATCACAGGGCCTATTTGCACATTTTTCCCAGTACAAATTAAACGTTTAAAACACTTTAGAGGACAAATTTAAAGCAGTTTACAATGGCAAATTTGACAAATTCGATAAATTTGCCAAGGAAACATTTGCAAAATTTTTAACTTTTTCGAGGCTAAACTTGCAAAATTATTCTCGTTTTCCAAGTACTGATTTTAAAAAGTGTAAAACTTTTCGTGATACAAATTGATAATTTTTCCAACTGTTATCAAGTGCAAATTTGTAACGTTTTCCTAACTTTCCGAGGATATTAAAAAAAATCCCGTTTATTATTTATTATGTTATAAAATGTAAACATGGATTCACGTTGATTTTAATTTAAATTTTAGTTATATTCATGTTCAATTTCCCTGACTTTTTCATGTTTTAAAAAAATTTTAATGACCAATGATAATGTCAAAATTTTACTCAGAAAGAGTACGAGCCAGAGATTCAAATTATATTTAGATCACATTTTATGCCATAAAAAGGCGAACAAGCATACACGTATCAACATTAAAATAGTGTGTAAATTACAACAATAAAATAACTCGGAACCAAACATGATATCCAAGCTCCTGGCAAGGCAAGCCTTATATAATATATCATCTGTGTCCATCTTACATGTGGGTGACTCGACCCCGGCTCCGGCCTCAACCTTCTGGTTGTGATCCTCACAGTGATGCTGAGAGCTGAAATGTGATGAAATCTCTTGCTTAGTTGTGCTCCTTTATACGCCTTCATTGGATTGAAATTCTTTCAAGTACCACAATCTCGAAGGTTACGTTGATAATCGACCTTGATGTGCAATGGTCACAAATACGTTGAATTTTCCTGAATTTTTCAGAATAATTCTTTCCTTCCTAATTTTCCATGACAATTCCAGAAATTTTTCATAAAATTTTAAATGTTCAGATTCAGAAGGTGAACGTTTTGCAAATTTGTACTGTATAAATGTTGGAAGATATTGAAAATTTGTATTAGGAAAAGATTGAAAATTTTTCCTGTGAAAACTGATAACCACATGTATCAAAGCATTAATTTTCCATCGTGACAACTTGACTACATTGAATTTCCCTGACTTTATCAAATAAGTCATTCTTCTCTGACTTCCAGAAACTTTTGAAGTTCCTTGCACACTTTTCCAGATTTTACAAGTCTAGGGTGGGGGCACCCTGATATTGCAAATGTATATTCCTCAGAAAATGTTAAAATGCTACTAGCTGTAGCCTGTATTCAAATCACTTGAAAGTTTGGAAAATTTATGCTGAAAAAATTAGGATATTTGTAAAATTTGTGTTCGATCGGTAAACGTGGAAATTTAGCAAATTTGTACTAGGGAAATTTAGAAAAATGTGCAAAGGGGTTCTGAGCTGACCACGTAGAAGTATAAATTTGTTTTGGAGTGGTACAAGTATTACCTGCCCCCACCATTAGTAAGAGGCCCGATAACATACTTGGGATCTTGGTTAATTTAGTAGTGCTTTGGTAGCAAAACAAATACCCCTCTCTTGGGAGTGCATTGGGTTGCAATCCTAGTTTATTTAATTTGGTGGTTAATGAGACTGTTCAATTTCCTTAATACTACTAATGCAAGACACAGGCCGTACTAGATTCATACAAGGATTATATTCAGAGCTAGCATAAGCATAATACAACACTATTAATTACTGGTATTATCCATACTAATTATCTAATTATTAAACTACTAGATATCTCCTTTAATTGTTTAAACACATATCCATAAACTATTACCTAACTTAAACATGGCAAGTGAGTCCAAATCAAATCATGGCAAACAACATTTCAATTCCTTAAGTGCTACACAAAACAACAATCCAACCTACAGGGGGGAACATGGAAAAGTTGAACATAGCATGAACATATAGTAAACCCCTTATTCAATTACAAAAACATAGTCACTTCTGCCATCCGAGAACACAAAATTGATAATCCCTGGTTGATGTCCCAAAATTTAACTGATTTCTAAAGGCAAAACTCTCTCCTTTTATACCAATTTAGAAAGAAGGGAGGGTTTAATTTATTTAAATATAATGTAGAATTAGTATTCCATTCTCACTTTTGTCAGGATGTGAAATAAGCACAACTTCTGCATTTATTAGGGCTACTGGGTGGGGTTACTCAATCTATTTTACCTTTAATAAATTAAGCCTCAACTCGTTGGGGCCTAATGTGTGCATAGGAATGTAATTTGGGTTAAGGGCTATCCGGGGAGTCAGTTGTGAGGCCTTACGACCCTTGGTTGCAGAGTTATCGTGAAATTGTATATTAACTGGTTAGTTTCTTCTTTGTGACACTGGCGGCGCTGATGTACTTTTATTTTCAAGACAATGTATTTAATGTATGCTGATGAATGCCAACATATGCTAATCCTTCATTCCGTACATCAGTCCCAATAGGGTCAGTGTTTGTTTGCTTATCCCCATTTCTAAAATTTCCTTTAATTTCGCATTTATAATAATGTGTGTCTCTTGATTCCTAATGGCCTTCCCAGTGTTTCGTCAAATTAGCCGTCTGTCACTGCCGCTGGTCAGTCCGCCTCCTTGGTCATGTGATAATCACTTTTACAAAATCAGCACTTGTGAAGTTTTCTGCAATTTGTTCCTGATGTTTTGCTCATGCTGAAGCAACCATAGTCTGTGTGGGGATTTGCCATGGTGGGGGAAAAAATCCCCCAATGTTGAATAAAGGGCCACAAAACTCTGGTGTAACATGTGTTGGTTGGGCCCCCTCTGGCTGTTGATGCAGGAGGAGGGAATATATTCGTGGTGACTGACCATCTCCCAGTTGCAGAAGGCACTCAAAAACTGTAAGTTAAATTTCTACTCCATGCATTACTCCCCCTTTAAGAGCAAAGCATGAGCTTTCCAGCAAAGCTCTGCCTTTGTCACAACGTAAAGACAACACTTCGCATATAAGATAGCTGATAACATTAGCCCATACAAAATGTTCATGCATTAAGCACTTCCTATATCAATACTAAATGAACTGAATGTTAACTAATTTCAGAAACCCTACTGAAACATCCTATCTGATTATAACATACTAGGGGTAACATGCATTAATCATGCACTACTCATGACAAATGATAAACCCATGAACTCTAAATAAACAAACAATGAATGTGGACACATATGATAAACTTTACCTAAACATCCTAAATATAATAACAAGGAAAGTGCACAACATAACACAATATTCCAAAACCCTACCTCAAACATCCTAACCAACTAGGATCACAATCGGATTGGGGAAAATAAAATGAAGATTAAACAGTTAAAAAAATATCAACCATTAAATATGTAACAATTTTATCAGTAGGCTAAAACCATTAGAAGATGGCAGCATTCTCATAACTGGGAGTCCATAACTCCTAGTGGCACATCATAAAGCGGCGGTTTGGTTCGTCTGGTGCCCTCTGGATGGTTTCACCATGTCCAAGCACACTGGCTCCCTGTGGTTGCCTTTTGTAGTCTTGATATTGGCCGCTCGTTGGTGTATGTTAAAACTTCCACCTGATCACTGTAGGCCTGTCTTGGGGTGATGTCTGCTACTGCATTACTACATTACTGCCCGTTTAATTGGCTGCCTCTGACCATTCCAATGGTCTAGTTCTGGTCCGTTTTGGCTCTTCTGAAATAAAACGTCCTGGGGAAATTTTCCTCACCTTTAAGTGTCGACTAACTCGACTAAGGTTTGCCTTTTTCTGTAACTAATGTTATAATAAGTTTTCTAGTCTTGAAGCATGTGTGCTTCCTATCCAAATGTAATTGCAATACATGGTTATTCTGGATTACAAATAATTGCAATATTTGAATTTAGAAGTTTCTATGGTAAGAGGAGGATGCTATATAAAACAAAGTAATTTTAAAAGCCTTTTAAAGGAATTTGAAAGAACACTCGCAATCCACCATTACCAAAAGTGGGAATGGCCACTACCTAACTATTTGCAGGGTGAATTGTGCCATGCATAATTGGTCCAAGTAATTTAATTTTATCAGGGCGGTAATCCCTTAAAGTTGACAAAGTATTTGAAAATTTTGCTGTCCAAATAAAGGTCATCTTCTAACTTACTGACTGCCAACCACAGCTCTGTATTTCTCCTCCTTAAATTTATTAGTCGGGCACAAGGCCCCATGCGCCGGCCGCACACAACACTTCGCCTGAGCTACTCCCATTAACTGTCATCTAGATGTTGACATCACCCTGTTTAAGAAATTATCTCCTTCCACTGATACTTGAGATTTATGAATGCTGATCGTCATCAACACTGGTAACACCACCTTCCATAATGCCTGGTATAAATACACTGAAAAAACTTTTTACGTGATTACTTATAGTGCCAATATAAATCTAGAGGGAATAACCGAAATCCTCCCCTGTTAAGTTTTTCACTCTTATAGTCTAGTACAATTACTTTATAGCTTGAGGCAACACACTTCTGTGTGCCTTGTATTTACGCTGTTGACCCCTAAAATCATTTAGTCCCCTTAGTATTCCTATTTATTTAATTATCTAGTTCTCCTTTGAATTACCTTATATTATCTATTTCCCAAGTACTTAGTTCTCCTATTACCCATGTTTCATAATCCCATAATAGGCCTGACTATATGCTTTACAGCCTCCAGCATACTCCTTAATCAACTCGACTTCCCTTGGGGTCGATGGTCGTCTACGTACGTCGGTCCTAGCTTTGACCGTAGGTTCTTGCCTACTTGGGGGTAGATACCCCCATTTATCCTCAGGATTTTCCTGGATCCAACTGTTACTCTGGGCTATGCCTTCCTTTGAGCATGCCAATTCCATGTTTGGTTCCCTTGGTTTTTTCCCTACTTGCAGGTCCTATGACCAATCTGGAATTTCCACTTGCCAGGGGTTGCATTTCTTTCCCTGACTCCATCCTAGTTTGGTCCACCCAATTAACTCTCCTAACCCTAGTCCTTAAATTGTAGCCATGTTTGACATCCTTTGGTTGTCTCCATTTGGCCAACTTCTTCCTTTGTGTTTTATCTCGAACCTTATTCCTTTGGGGCTTACCCCTGGGAATTATTTGGGACTAAAACATATTTAGTCCAATCCGCTACTTGGGCTATCGCCTGTGCCTGACATTGCACATCTTTCAGGGGGTCCAGTCTGACTTTCCCTAGCTTGAGTCTACCTGCATTTACTATTTTTGCAGGGCCCTTCCCCTTTATTATCTCATAGTTCACATGATTTTTTGGGCTATAACCTGATATGGACTGTCCCAGCATGGGGCTAATTTCTTGCCTACACTTAGTTTTTGCTGACCTATCTTAAGATATACTGCATCTCCTACTTTAAAAATTGGTTTCTCCGTACCTTTATCATATTGCCTTTTTGCTTTTTCTAAGTGCTTTGCTAACTGTTTAGAAGCTTCCTCATGTGCTAGTCTCATTCGAAGCCTAACTTCCTCGTTATATTGGTCATCTAAGTTGGTGGTCATTTAAGTTTACATGTTGTAATCCTGCCCATACATCAAAAAGTATGGTGTTTCGTTTGTACTGGTGTCTGGAGTTTAGTTGTAGGCACTTACAACATATGGGATACACTTATCCCAGTCTGTTTGATTTTTATTCATGCATAAAGAAAGGGAGTTTGCAAGTGTCTGATTATACCATTCCATGGCACCATTATCTTGAGGATGGTATGCTGTAGTTTGAATTTGCTGAGTTTCTAGTAGAGTGCATATCTCTCTCATTAATTCTGAAACAAATTTGGTTCCTCTATTTGTTAGGAGTTGCCGAGGAGCTCCATAGTGTAATGGTACATTTTCCACAAAAATTCTTGCAACTGTTACAGCTTTTTGATCCTTCATTGCAAAAACCAACACAAACCGAGTTAAGTGGACAAGTACTATCAAAATTTACGTATTCCCTTCTGTACTTGTGGGCAAGGGTCCCATCACATCCATGCTAAGTCACTCAAATTTCTTTCTAATTGAGTGCAAGGGTTGTAATGGAGATCTTGCCATTCCATGACTCTTTCTTGATTGACATTGAGGGCAAAGCTGACAATAATTTGTAATTTCATTTCTCATATGTTCCCAATAACATACTTGTTTCAGTATCTGAAAATTTTCTCCTGGCCCCTGATGAGCATAATAGGGTGCATCGTGATATGTCCACAAAACCTTATTAACTAACGTGGCAGGAACAACTATTTATTCTAAAACTTCCCACCGCCATTCACTTTGTTCGCTTTTATCGTCTCTAAACAAGATACTGTCTTTGTCCAAAAAGAATACAAGTTTCTTCACCTTATTTTCTAATTCCTGGATTAGCCCACTCAACAGTACATCCCTCCTTTGCGCCTCCTTAAGTGTGTATTGATCCAAAATGGGTTGAGGAAACTTCCTATCTGCTCCACCTTTGCTAATTACGGCCACTACCCTGCTAAGGCAGTCCACATGTGCCTGCTGAAGGCCAGGTCTGTGTATAATTTTGTAATCACATGCTTGCAACTAAAGATTCCATCTTGTTAGCCTAGAAGTTGGTTCTTTGACATTTATCAACTACATTAAGGGTCGATGATCCGTAATAATTTTAAATTTTTTTCGTATAAGTAGCATCTAAAATGCTTAATTGCCAGATAACAGCCAAACATTCTCGTTCTGTAGTGGAATAGTTCTGTCCTGCCTTAGTCAGCTGTTAGCTGGCGTAGGCAATTGACTGGGAATGACCATCCACTTTTTGAGTGAGGATGGCTCCCATTGTATAACCTGAATCATCTGTGGTCAATGTAAATGTCTTGAAATAGTCTGGGTAGATCAGGACAGGATGGCTACTTAAAGCTTTCCTTAAATTGTCAAAGGCCTTTTGTTGAGGTGCCTCCCATTTAAAAGGTACATCTTTCCTTGTAAGCATCGTTAGAGGTTGGCCTATTTTTGAAAAATTTGGAATAAAACGCCGGTAACACCTGGCCAATCCAATAAACCCTTTAATGTCTCTGACCTTATTAGGAACTGGAAATTTCTTGATAACTTCCATTTTTTCTGGGTTTGGTCTAAAACCTTCCCATGGCACAATATGGCCCAAATACTTAACCTCTCTATTCATATAAGAACACTTGCTTAATTTTTATCTTCAATCCAGCCTTCTGAAGTCTCTTTAGTACTTTTCCTAAATTCTTAAGTGTTTCTTGCTCAGTTTAACCAAAAATAATTGTCATCTAAAAATTCGAAACAAATTTTGCCTGTTAATCCTAGCAAGATGATTTATATTGCCCGATGGAATGTTGCAGGTGCCTGCTCTAATCCGAACGACATTCTTCTAAACTCAAACCTGCCATTTCCTGGTTCAGTAAAAGCTGTTAGAAGCTGTGTCTCCTTTGCCATGTGGACCTGCCAGCACCCACTAACAAGATCCAAAGTGTAAAACCATTTGGCTTTCCCTAGCCTGTCTAATGTCTCATTGATAACTTAGATTTGGTAAGAGTTAGTGGTCGTAAGACTATTGAGCTTCCTATAGTCTATGCACAGTTTGGTACCACTGTCTTTCTTGGTTACCAGTACCATGGGTGCTGACCATGGAGAGATGGATGGTACAATGACCCCCTTGTCTTCCATTTCCTGGATCTCCCTGTACAGGGTTTCCTCCTGCAAAACTGGAATCCTATAGGGTGGTTGATAAAGGGGCAGCTTAACATTAGATGTTGGATCAATATTAATCTGATCGCTTACTGTTGCAAATTCCCCAAACTCACCATCTGTCCATTGAATCACTGCTAGGTAGTTTCCCAATGTTTGTTCTAGGGCTGCCCTTCCCTTGACACTAAGATCACCAATTTCTGATTGCTTCAGCAAGTTGCGGAGGGTCTCTACATTTCTGGGAGGCCCCCTATTTGTCATTTGCGTAATACCAGCTACCCTCATTCCTTTCCTAATTTTAACCCGCCTTCCTGTGAAATTGTAAAGTTTAACCAGTGCCTCTTTGTTTTCCCCTGGGAGGCAAACTGCTCTTGTCACTGCCAACCCCTTGTTGTTGCCTAAGTTTTCCACCATGACTGGAACTTCAATACTTGATTTACCAGTAATACTACCTTTTATGACTGCTATCCTCCCTGGTCTGAGAGTCAGGGTCTCAATACTAAATACCGATAACTGGTAACTTTGGGCTGTCGCTGATGTCAGCTGACTGTGAGACGGCTTCCACCCCTTTGGCCGCCTCACATGGAACTTTGAGGAATGAACTTTAGTGCCATTGCAGTTGCCAGCAGATGACCTTTTTGGGATTTTCAAAGCTGTGACCCTACCTGGAATTGGGCACTTTGCCAGGACATACCTCAGAGCTGCCAACTCTAGATTGGAATGTGGCAGCATTCCAGACAATTACAAGGAAGCAAAGGCCAACAAAACCAGAGGGCGTACCAAGCACCCAACTGGGTTAATAAGGAGCTGCAGTTTCCCAGAAAAGGACAGCTGAACCAGGAGTCAACATAGTCAAAACGCAATCGAGAGATGTCGGCTGAATCTAGATCTACAGCTATGACAAGAAGTATGGACCAGCCATAAATCTGCATTGGACAACTGAAGAGCAGTAACCAGAAGAAAGCAAGCCAGGAGGGTGAGATCAACTTGTTCTTATGTCCATCTCCCCTCATCGCAACGAGGCCGTGCATCCACAGCTGTCATCCGAGTCCCAGCAGCCTGCTACAAGAGACCAGAAGCCCAGCAGCCTCTACAAGAAGCCAGCACCCCAGCAGCCAGCCAGCCAAGAGCCAGGGCCAACCACCCCCTGCCATTCTTTTACTTTTATTGTTTTACAAGCCACATTGCCTTGTACTTGCAACCAATCATGGGGAATGATTAAACCGTTAATACATCAGTGCTTTCCAACTCGCAGTAGGCAAGATACCAGAGATGCATGTGCAGGACCGGCTGTTCCAGTTCATAGAAGGCACATATCCAGAGCTTAGGAAGGAACTACTTTTCCGGGAACCAGCTACATTGCTAGCTGCTTTCAGCACAGCCTGCTCATATGAAGCTGTGTACCACCCTCCAGGAAACAGGAGTAAGGAAGATGTCCACTCTAATCGCAAGGGACCACCACCTAGAAGAGACAGGAGGTTCCCCTCGAGAGATGCAAGATATGCCAAGCAGGAAACACCTCCAAGACAAAGGGGAAGTTCACCGGAGAGACGAGTGGACAAAGAAACCCCGATGGAAGTGGATGAAAATCCCGAAACATGTGGAGACCCGTTCCTGCTACAATTGTGGACGTAAAGGATATCTAGCCCGTCGATGCAGGCGTCCATCCGGACCTAGGATGGAATCATATAGCAGTAGGACTTAAGAGCAGTCAAAGAAACCAGAGCCTAAACCTTCAGGCAAAGCATCCCATTTTGCTTGTGCCCTGTGCAAGCCGTGCACCCCTTGGTTGACAGTGGGAGTAACACCTCCTTCATCAGTGGAAAGATTGTTGATAGACTAAAGTTTAAGACAGAAGGAGACCCAGAGAACGAAGAACCTGTCAAACTGATAAATGGAGCGAAGATGAGCTCAGCCAATATGGTCAATGGAGTTAGTTCATTAGCAGTCCGGCCAATTCACCAACATATGGGGATTTTGATACCTTGGACATGGAACAGTATGACATGATCTTGGGAATAGATTGGTTGGCGGCCCACAAGAGGGACATAAATTAGGAAAACAAAACAATCAAAGTCAAGTACCGTGGAAGATGGTGTAAGCTTACACCTTGGCCAGTGGAGGATGATGCCACGAAAGGAAATTACGTGCTGAACTTCCTTGACTTTTGTTCAGAAGTGGACAAAGATAGGGACACCTCGGTATACGCTGTCAATGCTACATTTGGTAAACACCTTCAGGATCATTATGAGGAATCACGTGTGGACAAGCCAACGTATGAAGACATTGAGAAAGCCATGAAGGACTTAACTTGAAATACGAGAAAGTTCTTAAACAATGTGGAGGTCTTCCCAGATGAACTTTCACATAAACTGCCACCTGAAGAACCCATCAAGCATAAGATAAATCTGAAACCTCAAGCTGTGCCATGGGCTGGACACCTATATAGGATGACCAGCGAAGAGCGCAAGGAACTGCAAACCCAATTGGACCAGCTTTTACGCAAAGGGATGGCAAAGCCATCGTCTTCTCCCTTTGCATCACCAGTCCTCTTTGTAAGGAAGGAAGAAGGAGGGTTCAGATTATGCGTGGATTACCGATAGCTGAACTGCAATACAATTCCAGATGCCTACCCTATGCCATTGATAGAGGATCTGATTGACCAGGTAGCTAAGGCCAAATACTTCAAGAGTACAGATTTGCATAATTTTCCACTGTTTTCGAGTCGATTACAGATTTGCAAAATGTTCAACAGAATTAGAGGAGAAATTTGCACAATTTTCCATCTAATTTCTCTTCTAATTCTGTTGAACATTTTGCAAATCTGTACTCGACTCGAAAAAAGTGGAAAATTATGCAACTTTGTACTCTGAAAATGTTGAAAATTTTTAAAATTTCTCCTCTAGTTCTTTTGAAAATTGCGCACATTTCTTCTTTTCAGAGGACAGTTTTATTAATTTTTTAACCTATTCCGACGCGAAATTTGCAAAATTATTAAGTTTCCGAGGACAAATTTGCACAATATTCCACGTGTTCAAAAGACAAAACTTAGAAAAATTTGAATCTTTTTATAAAAACAAACTCGCAGTATTTTCAATCTTTTCTGAAAACAAACTTACAACATTTTCAATATTTATCGAGTATAAATTGCAAGAATAATTTTGAAAACAAAATTCAAACTTGTCATTAGAAAATTTTACAAAATATTGAATAATGTCCTGTGTTGATTGATGAAAAGTAACAAAATACATACACGTAAATATGGCAAGGTAGATCATGAGTAGGCTACTAATTTGAGTTGCAGCATAAAATGCTGCAATTCTGCAAATTATGCCTAATATATCTCTTGACTATTTAAGGATTATAGTTTAAGAAAAATTTTACCTTTATTACGATTTAATTGCTTTCCCAAAAGAAAATAACATGTATACAGAATACGCACTGCTAAAATCTAATGCTGCTTCCGCACTCCTATCGCGATTTACTAACCCAACAGTACTGACAGAAGATCACAGAACTATATGTTCTGTAAAACAGCCCTTGTACAGTGTACAGTATCAAAAACCCGTACTTCAAAGGTGCCGATATGGAGTCGGTAAAGTTAGTGAGGATCAATTATAATCATGCAATTGTTTTTTGGAATCTCCATGAATTCAAAATTCCGACCTTTCAAAAAATAATAGCACGAATTTGACAGATTTCACCGACATATAAATCTCACCCCTATGTGACCTATTCCCCTGTTGTCGCGGGATCTAAGATCATGACCCGGACATGTCAGTGTCAAAAGATTTACAAAAACCAAGAATTTCTCACCTTCTGAAAATTTTACAAAATTAACACAAATCTAAGGCAACCCTGCAACTACACGTGTTACAAAGTCAAAGAAATGGAGGAAGTAGCTTTGCTACCCCTCTTTGATTAGCCACCTTTGGGACAAAAACACTTTTTCTTTTTGTGGCGACCTATAGATTTTTTCGAATTCACCCGAATTTCAAAAAGTGCCAAATAAAATTAAATTTCCCCCTTACCTACGCCCATGGATTACTGGTTATACTGTGGCAATTGTACCGAAATCTAGAAAAGTGACCTATTGGGATTCAAAGATATGCTGATTTCCGAGAAACTGAATAAAAACAGAATGTACGTAGATCATAATTCGCTTTAAGATTTCGCTAAGTTGAAGGTTTTTATATAAATTTAATTATCTGCAGTTTTTGAAATCTTATAGCCAACTATTTGCAATAATTAAGCGCCTTAAAATTGATAAAGTTTAATAATAAATTTCTTGACCGTTGACGTTTGCAGCAAATTTATTTTGCTACATCACTCAGAGAAAATCAAATTTGGAAATAAAACACGTGCATGTGATATCCATTATGATTGTATTGCTGTGAATAAAACGTTACATACACAAGAAGTGTCTCGAATGGCATAACGTTTGCTATTCACTAGATGCTAATTTTTTATACCATAAACTTGAACTTCACACAAATTAAGTACATTTCCATGTTCACCTGTATCTATAATGCACGCAGGTCCGGAGCAATTTTTTACAATCTGGACAGTAATGATTTGTCCAGTAATTGGATTTGGGATACATGGTGTGAACCAATAATCATCCCCAACTCCTAAATATTCGGCACAAAGTGTGTTATTAGTGAAGGAATCGGCCGATGCTGCGTTCGTTTCTGCATTAAGCCCAACTCGAACTTCAACATCATGAAAACGCTTGTAAAATCCTGGAAAAAGAAATAGTTTATACGAGTAAATACGTGCCTTTCTTATTGTTTTTGTACATATACTGATATTCGTAGGTACAACCGTACAAGTGTATATGTTCAGTTGTAATTGAGCGACTGGTAAACTTCTACAAACTTCTTCAAACTTCTACAGTATAAATCCTCTATATGTTTCATTTTTTTTTTGTTTTTAAATTTTTTTATATCATTTAAGTTTGTTGAAATACAATTTCTTGACTGTTGTGGTTCTGTCTATTATAGTATAGTTTCTAATTGAAAATCATAATGCGAAATGTACAGTTTACCGTTATGTGAGGAAGATTAGGTTATCCTGGACTGCGGAGTTTCATGGTTTCCCACAATCCCTCCAGGCGAATACTGGGATAACTTATATATTAAATTGGCCATGACCGTCTTCCTTTATCACCCCATCCTCCATGTTAAGGTCCCAAATACGGGAAATATAACATAATTGTGATCTTGGGGTCGATCATGGTCAGACTACTTAGTTTTGACTTAATTTGCATAATGATTTCCCCCTTGCCAAATGGAACTACTTTACGTACTGACTGTAGGGT
>JAQGAO010005171.1:0-13978 GCA_034697705.1 Ommatoiulus sabulosus
ATCTAGTGCTATTTAGATGTACAACTACTATGGCATAGAGTAAAAATTGAAGTATTGGGCACAATAATTTGATCTAACCTAACATATAACCTAACGTAATCTGACCTAACCTAAAACGGTCAAATTACCGTGCCAAAAGATTTCAGTTGCACATCTAAACAAAACTAAACATTTTCAGGACGATAGCAGCTATTCAATCGAATAGCAATTCGTTTTCACAACGAAAACATTGCAATGGAGTGAACTGAAATATATCATCCAAAAACAAATTACTTTAACATTGATTTTATTGCTGAAATACAACTTCCTCGAGCCACGTGGTGTGACATGCCTGAAGAGCTTCCTCCAAGAACCTTTAGAACTATGGAACCTTAATTCCTTGCAGGCCAGAATTGCTGATTTGGTCGCCATTTTTAGTTGAGGGGCTTCGAAGCATCTTTATCAAAAAAAAATGGACGGAGTTTTTCCAAAGAACCTAGAATGAACCTCACATTTTTACAGTGTACATGTACAGTACATCGTTGCGGGAAAAACACAACATAGATGATAAAGTTTACGATGTGTTAGTATAGGGTTCGATCTTATTTAATAATATATATGCGTTTTCGCATTCTGTGCTAATTTCACAGATTAACATTAAACTGCTCTCCATTGTTAAATTTAGTTCAGCCTTAAAATGTATTACAACAGTTTTTTTAAAGAGATGCATTTTTAAAGAGGTACATGTTTATTCCATTTTTTGGAATTGCAATTAGATGGTTTCACTAAAATCGTATACAAGTTTGGCATAGAAATACACGGACTAATCTATAACTTTTGTTTGGTTTGAGCACAAAAGAGGTCGTTTGATAAGTAAGTTAAGCCATTTAATGGTGTTCAGAAACTACGTCACCGATATGGCATAGCCTGCAATCTTGTTCTATTAATCACTATCAGCAAATGCACATTGCCAAGGCAAAACACCGGTTTTCACAGAGACAGAATTGCGTTGACCTTTTATGTAGATTTTCATGCACATAAAGAGAAGTGCTAAAATGCCTTTGTTTGCAGCACGATTAACAAAAAAAAATTGCACATTTAATTTTAATTAAGCATCAGGATCGTTTGCCGCTCATCATGTTGAAATGTGTCGCCTGCAGAGATTGTGAACACCTTACACAGAATATTTTGATAAAGTACTGACAACATAACATGTACAGTATACATTTGCATACAATGGTATGAAAAGCAGGAAATGTGCTCCAACTTGATAAATAATAAACCCAGTAATTAATTTACTCTTATCGATCAAAATAAAGACCCCAAATTTATTTTAGCGTTAATGATGTCTTTTGAGGGCATCTGATTAGACCTTATAGGGAGTTTTAGGATATCGTTTCTCTGTAAAACGTTAACGTTATGTTAATCCCTCCACGTTATTGCAACGACAGTCTGCGCATGCGCAGAAGCGAAGTCACGTGATAATAGTTCTTCGTTTCTTCGTTTAGCTAATAGTTTCACGTTTTTCAGAAAAACGATATCCTAAAACTCCTTGTTATCACATTCGGTTGACTTTTATTCCAATTTTTTAATTTAACCTCCATTTGCACTAGAAATAGAAGCCAGGTATATAAGATGTACATGTACATATTTGTAAGCTTAAATGTACATGCAATTAATTATCATCCTGCAAAACAATTAATGTAACTGATAGTCCATACTTGCATCCTAATATCAAGGTGTCAGTCAATGGCTACAGATACTGAGATACTGCAGCTTGGATGTCTCCTAAAAGAGCCTATAGCTTATCATTTGATGTGATCTACAGTTCTACACTGTACATGTACCTTACTTTTAAAGTAAAAGTGCACTTCTGTACTCGGTAAACTGGAAAATTATACGTTTTGAGATTGGTTCAGTTAGAATTTTCCTGTCGTCTCCTCCAACCAGTAACACTCGATACGGCTCTGAACATGTATGGTTTCATTTTTTTTACATTTGGGTCAAAGAAAAACGCACGATTGCCAAAAATGTTTTCCAGAATTATTATTGCTATATAAGGTCCGCTGACAACGTTGAATAATCAATTTCTATAACGATCTAACTCTACGAATGCAGATAACTGTTATTATTTTCATATAAGTTTGATGTACATGTACATTAAGTTACATTAACTACATGTACTAAAGAAGCAATACAGTCAACCTCAATTGCAAATGTTTTGATGCTGTTTTCAGGAAAATAAAGCGGAAATGCTGCTGACGAATTATTCAATTTTCTGGAGACGCCATTTCGCGCGTCCATGCATGTGCACATATATTTGGTTCAAGTACACGGTACATGTAAGTCAGCAACTTGCCAGAAAAAAAAACTGGAGTTAACTTTCTCAGTTGAACTTCATCGGCCAAGTCTGAAACGGATTAGAGAAAGAGTAACACATTCCCACGTGACTTTCTCATATCTGACCCTTCCAGGAACAACACTTTATGCTTTACGCGCATATTTCAAGGTGCGTTCGCATGGTCATCGCGCAACCATCTGAACCCGGAAATAGCCTTTGACACGCTTTTTGCCAGGTTAACTCGTATCCCTAGGCAGTGAAGGGAAAAAATCAGACCAAGCTTATAAAAGCAAAAGACAGTTTTCAACTAGCAGGACAAGACTGCTTTTGCTTATTTATATTTTGAGTATCCTGTATTGACATGCATATATACTGTACATGTATGCCGTCTGTTTCAACCGAAACATTGGTATTGCATACGCAACTTCATAAATGGTAATAAGTATATTTCCTGTTATTTAAATTGCCTACAGGTCATCACGTTCATAAGTGGGTGTCTTTGTATCTATCATCCATGTCCGCAACGCTGTATACTGTTAAACCACTTAATTATTCATAAATTAATGATGTTGCCAATATTTAAAGACAACAGACAACCTGGAAATGCAATCATGTACTGATATTATTAATATAGAAGGAAAATCCGCGTCCATAAAGAAAAATATTCAAATATTTTACACGATAGCTACTTAAAGGTGTAATATGTCACACAATGGTGTGTGACTCATGTTATTTTTGCTATGACTGGCATGTTCTCATGATGTTTTTAAATAAATATGGATATTATCATGTCAGAGCTTCACCTACAATTTTTTGATATCCAAGCGTGGGGAAATTACTACATAAATGTGCTAATTTCACGTGATAGAATGTACTACTGTACATTGATAGAAATTGATAGAAAATTAAAACCAATTTCAATGTTGTCTTGCCTTAGTTTTCTTCTTGCTTCATTCTTATCTACATGCGTGACGTAACTTTACGTTACAGGCTATTGACATGCTGCGATGTCTGATTTTTGATGACAACATTGAGACATTATCCCTTAATAAATTTACACTATCAAACGGAAATAATTTCTGAAATTAAAAAATAGTAGTATCAATTTAGGTAGTGTTCAATGTTTTCTTCAAGTAAAGTATTTTACCATGAAAATTGCAAATTTCAAACACATTTTTTACATTCAATACACGCTAACCCATTGAAATTCACGTACAATGCTTTGCTATTTTTTATTTCAATTAATGACACGTTTGAAGACAACATTTAATTTCCAACCGTTATCAACTTCATTTTTTGTGTAGTGGATCTTGTTCAAAGGTATGCGGGCTTTCGCCTAATTTAAATATCCGGTGTATGCCTTTGAATTAGCATTGCGGTCTGGCTACAACGATCGTTAAAAGAGATACAGGTAATTTGAAGACTATTAATAAATTAATTGCAAAATGACGGCCAGCTTAAACTTGCAATATAGTGTATAAACGGCTGTAGGTACAATTAAAGTAATTTCGAATATTATCTAAAAATTGACGAAACCGGTTATCCAGTCAAACATACATGTGCATCTTGCAGAAATAAAACTTTTCGCAAACGTGAATGCATGGTGATCAGAAGAGTTTTGTTTTACAATATCCTAGAAAATAATGTTTAATAATGTACAGTAATTGGTCCCGTATTATGAGCCATACAATTACCTTAAAAGTCAACTACAGTATTTCAATATTAAAGCCAGAAAATAGGTTGACAGTTATTTTCAAATGGTTGCAATAAAACCTCCCAAATTTTTTTCAGTTCTTATAGAGGTAATACCTGAGAATGAAACGACATGGGAAATGAGGTAATTGTAGACTAAAAAATAGTTTATACCTTGTATGAAACTCATTTTGAAGACAGTTACAGTAAATATCAGCACTTTGCAATTAATTTGGCCCATGGGCGACGATAGGCATTTCAGATGTTGACCCAATTGACCAACTTGATAGACAACTGACACTAATTAATTTAGTTTACAACTAGCTCACCCTCTTCAAATTAAGTTTGTCGTTAATAGGTAATGGCGCATCATCAAAGTGCAAGTTACATGTTTCATTGTCCAATGTAATTTCAAGCTCGTAACTTGATGTTTCTTTTTAGAATACAAGTTTTAAGTTACAGTGTAGGTGACCATACTTGATACTTCTTTTTAGAATACAAGTTAGGTGTGTTCACTTACGAAAAGTGATTATCGAGCTAACAGAATTATAAGCAAATCGCTGGTAATTATTACAAGTAATTTCATTAAAAAGGTTATCTAAAGAGAAAATAGTATACCCAATGACTTTAACAGTACATCTAATTGAACTACTAACATCGTGACCAGATTCGGGTTTCATTAACGACACAGGATATTTTTGCGTTAATTCCACAGGAAATAAACTGAAAAATGAGCATTCAATGACCCATCATTAAATCCAAATATAGCCAAATATGATAGCAGATGTTCAATTATTTCTTTATGATTGGTTACCCTCGAGTACTCGGCCAGTTCCTGAGATCCGGTGAACTTGAACAGGACTACACAATTAACTATAGGTTTTTTTTAAAATTGAAAGACTATATATATTTTTACGCCTAATTACAAAGATGTATTAGGTGTTCTGAGAATTTCAGTCAGTATACTGTATACCCTACATTATTGATGAATATCATGAAGCCATGTTCCGACTGACTTCTGATAATAGGAATTACGCTACAAATTTTGACACCCTTAGGAGTTCGTCTTAACGAGGTTCCACTGTATGCATAATTTTATTCGATTTATGAAATCGCACGTTGCCGATAAATTATTTTCACACATTCCAATTAAATTTAAACACTGTCACTTTCACAATGTTTGACTGCAAATAGCAACGCCTATTTGCATGTATTGACGGAAGTCATAAACCCATTTTCACATTTATTGCTCATTGAATTAGTGACATACAGGTGAAATCCTATTTAATGAATACTCTGCTTCGGAGAAGAATGCAGCGTGGAAAAAACGCTATGAGCATAGATTCACTTTCGTTATACGAAATGGGGTGCTCATTCATAAGTACTTTGCTAACCTATTTCATCAAAATTTAGATATGTGCCAGTCGCTGTGATTGAAAACGGGGAGAAAAAACAGTATAAAGTTAAAATTAAGCCGCAAATTGTAAAAAAGTTAATTAGTAAAAACTTAAAACCTGAATACATTTTATGAAAATGAAAACCTTTTTTTTTTTTTTTTTCGTTATTAAAGCTCCCTTTCTTGGGCGAATTAAACAGGATTTTTTCACTAGTGTTTTAAATATAAATCAGGCAGAATGGAGTTTCAAAAATTTAGAGCATTGCACCTAACAAGAACAGTGTATTACACGAATTATTAATGGTCCACACCTGTTTTAAATTTGCCATCCTCCACATTCTCTTGATTTATTGACATAAATCTCCGATTTTGTGACCAAGATTATAGGACAATGACTGCTCACTTCGCATGACCAAACTAAATTTAAACATTAAATGTAATGGAATAGTTTACGCGTGGGAGAAATTTGTAACATATTCCGAATTATTTAGCGGTATAAAATAATATGGTTTTTAAGAAAATTCAACCAAATTCATTTGTTTTCTTAACCCGGACATACGTTCCCGAAGTCGGTGTATAGTGAATCATTTCCGGTTTCTTTCCACTAATTTTGCAGACTACAAAACAGCCTTCCAATCACTGAAGATGACTCAATATCCAGATAATGCCTTGTAATTGTTTTCTTTAGTTATTTTTATAATTAAATTAATAACAATTAATGGGGAAAATTGTTCAGATCTAGGCGTAACATTGAGACTCCAAATTTTTGTCAATGGTAACAAGATTTCAAGAATAGGTTTGTGAAAAACACGCGACAAGTTATCAAGAAATGGTTGCAAAAAACACTTTTTTTTCTTAAATTTAACCTATAAAAGTATTCTTATTCTTTAGATTTTATCTTAAAAGGAAAAGTTGCAGCAATCCATTTTCAAAATCGAGACAATTCGCCGTTAAAGGACCTTACAATTTCAATAACCTTTCGAATGTTTGTTAATTTTAACATCATGTTGATAAATTTACAGTAATAACAACAATTACCTAAAATCGTCCGATTAACGTAGTAAATTAAACTAACTGGGCGTATATTACGCGTATATTCGGTTTTTGAAACGTTTTATGCTGAATTAACAAAAATGACTTAATACCGTAGAAATGTCTAATTTGAAACGAGGAAGTAACAGTGATGTGGATAAACCCGTTGAGTTTCCAGCGATAGATATATTTTTTTCCATTTAAAGAAAGTAAAATAAATAATTCTTATACAATGTATACATGGAATTACTATCAGGCGCTTTTTCCACGAAAGGAAACTAGGTTAATTCCAAATTGTCTTTACATAATTGCATTCGCCTATAGACGTTGTTTACACAAGACTCACATTTAATTCCAAAATTCTTTACATAATTGTATTCGAGCGTATACGTTGTTAGTAGATGACAGTAGACTCACGTACATTTGAATGTTTGAAATAAATTTAGGATCGAGTCAATATTGAAAAAAAATATATCAATTTCAGTTCAATGTTAAAAATTCTATCCCATGCATGTTGATTAGGAAAATTTTTATGCGAGAAAGAGCTCAAAACAGGAATTAAAGCTACAACGACAATATTAGTTTAAAAAAAACCGCCATGCCTCAAAATGCTAAAAAAAACTAAAGCTTCTCTCAATTCTCGTTTTTTAGGTTGTCCAAATGAGATCGACGAAAATGACGTTTTATTGCCGTTAGCTAACCAGTGTGCGTTTTTATTTATTTTTTAATGTCCTGGAAAAAGTGAAAGTAACTTATTTGGGAGCAACGTAAACCATTTTTTCACCGCCTTTAACGAAAATGGAATTCGATAGCCTTTAGCTCAGTGGCACGAGTTTTTTAAACTATTTTGAAAGTAAAAGTGACTCGTTAAATGGTATGCAAAGCATATAGCGAATATAGGTCATGTTATTTCTGAACAAAATGTTAATCGTCAATAAATTGAAAATAAGAATCAATAAGTGGGTCCTTAAGCTATCAGAAACTAGTTTTGAAAATCGGTTAATCCTTTTCTGCATAATGCTATTTAAGATACTTAATTCTGATGACTTTCGTAAAATAAACACAATTACGTTCATTTCTTTTTTGTTCAACCACCTTTTAAATTACAAATCGACCGCAGATTAAGAAATTAACCAAAATATGTCGTCAGATTGCATTTTTTAAGAATGTTATTGTCAGATTCCAGTTTCAATGTATACATGTGCATGAAAGTTTCATAAAAACTCAACATGACTAGATATAAGGGCGCAATTAAGTTTCTTCGCCACTTCCGAGAATCTAATTTGGAAATTTGGTCAAGCTCGACGATTTTTTACCATACTCATAAAAAACCCATTTAATATGCTTTTGGGCTATACGACGATGAAACGGAAATGAAATGAAAGTTAGGTGTTCCCTCTAAGATGCCATGTACGCGGGTGTGCGTGTGCCATATTTTGGATGGATGGTGCCATGCAGAGCATTAAAACCCCCCAATTTGTGCATGAATGAACTCCCATGCAAGGGGCCACCGTCAGCGACAAACCAATTAAGCAGCAAGCGGGCTAAAATGTTTGTTGGCACGTAAACCATTGCGGAAATACTCGTGCCTTCCACTTGACCCAATTGCCCACACCTCCGTACTAACGGACGTCACGCAATTATTTAAAAAAATGAATATACCCATAGCAAAGCGGTTTTAAGAAAATCGTGAAACACGTCATGGTAGAAAAGGTCAACACCAGTGACGGAACTTGAACTATATTTTTTTTATACGTTTCACCTGATTTTTAGATGGACAAAGCTTGATACATATAAAGGAAATTCTAGAACTCTGGTCTGCACTACGTGTTTACACGTGCACATTTCGAAAATTAAAAAAATAAGCATTACGAACGTTAAAAAACATACATATTACGTGTAAACACATACACGCGTGTATTAAAACTTATTGAAATGTTCATAAATTCTGCGTATTATGTAGAGTAGGTTGCAAATGAGACTAATAATGTAGTTTTTTCTCATATATAACAAGTTTTTGTAGTTTCATAATTCATATTCTTATTATCAACAGCAATCTCCATGTAAAAATGGTTCTCAAGTGTCGCGATATGTTTTTAGCAAATTTCTTGATGCTAAAAGAGTTTATATTTTCCCAATTACGTTTAACAATTACTAAAGAGTTTTGAAAATAATTCAAAAGTCGAACGCGATATTAAATGATGTGAAAAAAAAAATGATCAAATTTAACTTCTGAAAAATATGCATGATTTATTTTATATTGCAGTGGGGGAAATCTTTCAACATTAAGTGTGACCGACTTACAACAGGTTTTGAAATGTTTGTAATCGATTCTACATGTATACGTTACTCAAATGTCACTCCCATTAATTTGAATCAGTTAATAGCCACATGATTTGTTTAATATTGCACAACACATTGTTTTTTATTACGGTCAATGACCAAGTCGCATGGTCACTACTGGTACAATGTACATGTCGTTCATTTCTTCGAATACATTAATATGCATACGACATTAATGGGTTGTGATATGAGCCATAAAAATGTCTTTATGCCTACGAGTTATCCAACATGTAAGTTTAGAAACGATTTCTTGCAGAAATGTGTTCAGTTTCTATACGAAAGAAATACTTATAAGAAGGTTGATAATCTGCGAAAATCATTTTTCTAATTTGCATTCGTTTTATTAAAAGCATTTGCAATGTTTGTGTTTATAAAAAATGCAGATGCGCCCACCCAGGCAGCTAATTAGGCACAGGCATTTCCTGAAAACATATTACGCGGATATTTATTTCCTCGTTAATGACGCATTTCCAAAATATTTCATGTCACAGCATCGACACAAGTTCTAAATTTAATAAACTAATAAAATATCCAGTGATTCGTGTCAAGAACAGCTTTATTTCCTCTTTGAAGACGTTTTAATGAGCAAAAAACACTTAAATCCACATGAATAGATTCTTCTTTTATACTGCGAAGGATTTTTTAAGCAGTTTAGAGGCAAATTAATTTCCCTCAACTTTGTATAATACAGGCTATAATTTCTTCCTGGTAAAACTACCTGCACATCACGCCTAGAGATCGTTGACTGAGATTACTAAAAAAGTAATACAAATGAGAATTTTGTAAAACCAAATAAATTTGAAAATAATCTCCAAAAACATATTTTGCAGAGCACATGTAATTACACTGTACGTACTCATAATATGCTCAACACGTTCAGTCTCAGCAATTTTTGCCTTTCAGAATTATGAAAGAAAGCGTCGCGAGAAAGAAAAGAAATTAAGGATCATTGATCAAGATGAAAATTTAACGAGGTCTTCCCAAATATGGTCACGGTTCCTTTATTTGAATCGAAGGTGCCTATTAGACAATGTTAAAAACTAAATAGCGCACTTAAATTATCTTTCTCAATTGTGCCACATAGTTTTTCCTTATTCTTTATTCTAACAAATTACTTTGATGTTAGGTAATATGTTAACACGTTTTCAATTAAGAAAGGTAGGGCATAATTTAGACTACTTTTGTCATAAATTATATAATGATAGATGTTATCAATAGTGTTTTATATTTACATAGGGAAATATATTCAGGCATTATTAAATGACTAGAAATGAAATTTGCATAATAGTCTGAATTAAAAAAATGTATCATTTCCACTCTACATTTCATGAATATGCTTTTATTATTTTACAGTTGGAGCTGGATCAGCTGGAGCGGTTTTAGCGAACAGATTATCAGAGGATCCTCGGGTTAGGGTGTTATTACTTGAAGCGGGAGGAGATGAGACATTTTTAAGTGAAATACCGTCATTATGTAGGTGAGTCAGTTTTGTCCAAATTCAATTCACCTATTTTCTGAAAAATACGTCAGTGGTCCAAAATCTGCCCTGTCCAGAAAATCTGGAATACCCGAATCGATAAATCTGATTTGTGTTTTTCAAAAATCCAGTTATCTGCAATTAAGCGACCTCGACTGGAAATATAAAACCACACCGCAACCACTAGCCTGTCTCGGTTATAAGAACAGGGTGGGCATTTTGAATTAATTCGCAACGTTTCCTCAACGTTTCAAACTAAAATTTATCGGGGATATCATTTTTTTGTGTCATATAGCAATGCAATTGGCCACGTGGAAAAGTACTGGGTGGTTCCAGTACGTTAAATTATTTGGTTTACATCAGAGGAAATCGGCGGGACTTCGATCTATGGGCATCCTTAGGGAACTATGGATGGAGTTGGAACGAAGTGCTTCCGTATTTCATCAAATCCGAAGATAATACCTCTCCTTGGATAGCTCAGGACAGTAAGTAATTAGAAAACATTGTAATTAGAAGGCACGGTGTTCCGTGTCGTCTATTAATTATTTAAATGAGGTGGTTAGACCCGTGATGATCATAAAAAATAGCATATATACACTGTACTTAAATAGTATACATAAATTATACAGCCGTTGTTTTAAAAAACACATTTTTTCACCGTTTACGAGCCTATTATAAAGGTAATATAAATAAATAAAATTTTGGTTCAGTTCACGTTCTATTTGACCCTTTTTTTAATAAACGGGGAATATATCTGAAGCAACGTTCCTTAGCGTAACAAATTATTCTTCAAAAAGAAAAATGAGTTTTGTAAATGTATTGTATACAAGTGCATTATTTTATTAAAGTGGGATACGTTTTTAAGAAGAAATTCTTCATAGACAAACTATAATTTCTAACCAGAACGTATCCTTAAATTTTTAACGTCCTGCAGAGTAGTAGTAAATACCGCCATTTTTAAACTGATAATGTTGATTAAATAATAGAATTATTTTCCTCCAGTGTTTGAACTATGTGTACAAGTGACACGCAGTGTTACCATTGATTATCATCATGTGACACGCCATATTACCATCGATTCTGTATTTTTTATAGCCGTGCACCATGGGACTGGGGGACTTCTTACGATATCCGAAGTACCTATACAGAACTCCTCTGCTTACTGCTTTTCTGCAAGCCAACCGTCTTTTTGGCTATCCAACGAGAGATCTCAACGGAGAATTTCACGCTGGTAATTATACATTCTGATCCTACCAAGTTAGAAAAGATTGAAAACTGAAATTCCCCCGTATGACCAACCATTTCTTGCACATTTCAAGGCGTGATGCCTGTGCAGGCCACCATGCGAAGAGGTGCGAGGTGCAGTACTGCGAAGGCTTTTATCCGACCGGCTTCCAAACGACCGAATCTCCATATTATCATGAACGCTTATGCTCTAAAGGTAGGAAGTCCGGAAGCCCATGGAATCCTCTCGTCGAACTTTCCAAACTCAATTTCAGTTCAAATTCAAGATATTCTTACTTCCATTCAGATTTTGTTCGATAACCAGAAACGAGCTTATGGCGTTGTCTTCGAGCGATTCGGTCGTGAATACGTGGCCAAAGCCTCCAAAGAAGTGCTCGTTGCTTCCGGGGCCCTCAACACACCCCAGCTGTTGATGTTGTCGGGCATTGGGCCGAGGGAGCATCTGGAACATTTTAATGCAAGTTGAATACGTTTTTATACAGGGTGGCTCAAATAGAATTCGTTACGTTGCGCACTGTGGGTGTAAGTGAGTGGTTTATTTTTTTAACTTAGTAAAACCATGACGAGTATAGCGTTGAAATAAGCTTATTTTCGAATTGCATAAATCGTTTTCTAGAATTTAGAAAGGAAACTGCACGTTGCTTCACCGAGCAGTCGCATAAACGTATAGTTTTTCAATTTATTAATTTACTTTATGGCATGGTAGCAGACACCGAACCTCAACTTCGATAAACTTCTGATACAATTTGGTCGTAAAAGTACCAACCAAATTCTGCGATTCAATATTTAATACACATAAGATTTTTAGATATGGCATTTCCGCTTCAAAAGTGGTACAGCTCAAACATGTCCGGTTTAAAACGGTATTAAGTCAGGCAAAATGAGTTCTATATGCGATGCACGGCATATCTTAGCTTACTATACTTGCTTTAACTCAAAATAATAAAAAAATGTTGAGTTGTGTCACTTTTGAAGCGAGAATGCCATAGGTTGTTTTCTTTGTAACAAAATTTAGAATCCCATAGAAAGTATATCCATAGACCATCTGCAAAGCCGTTTAAAAACTTCAAGTTGAACGGCAATTTCTATATCGAAAAATTGAAGCTCTTTAGTGTGGTGCTGCCCCTTAAATTAGGCAATCAGTGACTACTTACTTGGTATGCACGTCAGCCACCAACGTCAAAGGATAGGGGCAGTTTAATTAACCATAATCGATAAGATTTAATAATATACTAAACTACATGTACTTATACTCAACTAAATAGATTCCAGTGATTGCTGACCTTCCTGGCGTGGGCGAAAACCTGCAAGATCACATCACGGCAGGTGGTCAAATATGGACCGTGGAATATCCGGTTTCAATAGTACAAAGTAGGCTGGAAACGCCCAGCTACATCCTCGAATGGATGATTCACGGAAGAGGTTGGTGATGTCTTACTTTTCAAAGAAATAGAAATTTTAGAAATGAAATGTACGTGAAGCAACATTTCAGCTACAGTATGTTTATCGAATTATAAGCCAATGTTAAACCATTATGCTGATAACAATGTAACTTCTATTGTCTCTTATCTATGAAGTTTAATTCAGCAATTCTTCATTTTTGGTAGACAACTAGACCAATAAAACAGACCAATAAACATTATTTTAGTCGAATGCCAGGGAATTCCAATTCAGTTATAGGAACTATGAATTTGTATGTGAATTTGACCGCCCATTGAATCTAAAAATACAATGACTGTAGAATAAATTAGAAATTCTAAAACATTTCTGTAGTTGCAGTGTCAAAGTATTACCTTTGTATTAACTTGCATTAACTTACAGTATTAACTTACATGAGGTAAATTTAGAAATAGAGCATCCTATAGTCGAAAAACGAAGATATTGTTACAGGGCTCATTGTGGGCATACCGTACGCATGACCCAGTGAACCAGTAACTTAACGTCTTTATCAAGCTACTTGAAAGTTAATTACCAACTGTATAGTTAATTCGTCTTGCTCTTTTGTTTCGCAGGTCCATTGACCACTTTGGGTGGTTTGGAAAGCGTGGCATTTGTTAAATCTCCATTTACAAACCAGAGTGACGACTGGCCAGACATTCAGATTCACTACGTATCAGGAAGTGCTGTGTCTGACAGGGGAAGGCATTTGCGGCACGTGGTTGGTTTGACCGATGAGGTAAATGCATAATCTTTTTCCCGAATCGTTTCTGGCTTACATTTTACTTGTTTTATATCTCACAGAGAATGTAATTTCATTCCTAGTCTTGGGAGAAATATTATGTGCCGATTCTCAACAGAGATACTTTTTCTATGATGCCTACTCTGTTACGGCCGAAAAGCAGGGGGACCGTGCGGCTACAAAGTACCAATCCATACCAGCATCCTCTCATCGATCCCAAATATTTCACTCACCCAGAAGACATTCACACTATTGTTGAAGGTAAGGGATTCTACATTTTCACTTTGATTCCCA
>JAQGAO010005172.1:0-13977 GCA_034697705.1 Ommatoiulus sabulosus
CACTCGACCACAGTGTTGAATCCAATTAAAACATAGTACATGTAAAATTTACATTTTATTTCTTCTATTAAGGCCATCCTATTGTTTTACGTCACTTTTACGATAAATTTCAGGTGCGATGTCATTAAAAAAAGAACTAAACTCGCCATTTGCCTATATACATGTACATGTTCTGTATATCGTTAGGTTTAATTGCAATCGGCCAAAATTTACGTATACCCTACATTCATGCATAGTGTATTACTTTGTAAATCATTTTGACACCAGTTACCATCAATTTATTTTTATTGGCGAAGTATGCCGTAGGCAAACGCTAGTCACAAAACAGTTATTGTTATTCTCAACATAAATTGAAAATAAAGGTTTGGCTGCAACCGTATGGGAGTTTACCTTAACGTTGTGAATTATTTTTTAATATTCCTTTCATTGCGTAAACGGTGGACCTGCTAAACAAGTTCTATGCACTCTTGTATACTTTAGGTGGAGCGAGCCAATAAATTCCTTTAATGAGTGAGTAACCTGTCATCCTTGAAACCCCATTCAATTTCAGTCGCGTTGTTTTAAGTGATGTCTTCCAGAGTTGAATTGTTGATAATAAAATCCAAGGTAATATAATTACCTTTACGTAAAGTATACCTCTTGGTAAAATATATCTTAATTGCTGCGTTAGTTTTTGTTACACTGTATTGTTAAGGTGGTCAGTCAGCCGTTTTGAATTCCATACATGTATTAAACAACTTGCTAATTAAAGTTGCGTGTAAAGGAAAATGCATGTGGCACAGTTCCTTATCATTTTAGCTATTAATAATTGAATTGTTCGTTAAAGTCGATTCAATGCATAGTTGTTTGTTTATTAATGACTTTAGAAAAAATCAGACTATTCTTTACAGACGTTGTGTGATCTGATGGATATTTTTTAACCAAAACGTTTGGATTTGTTTAAACAAAACTTGTGGATACCCAATTAAACATGCACCCAACACCATGATTCATCGACAAACTTGTCCCAGCCAGGCCCCCGGGTATACTAACTCTGATGAAACTGAAAAAAACTCATGATTTGTAATCCTTGACCTAACATAAACAAATTATGTCTGTAATTGATCCTGTCCCTCTCTTGCGTTTCTACAACTCATTTTACAAATGTACAGTGTACGTCATTTTGCTAACCCGAGGTATTTACAGTTTAACACGATGTTCCTTCAATGCAATGTGGTCTTCAAAGAATGTCCTGCATGTACTGACTCTAGTTTTTCTGACATGTTTCTAATACTTTGGACTTATGAAATACTAAGTAATTAAACCGAGTGGTTTAAATATTAAGTACTGTAATTGTGATTTATTGGTTATCTGAATATGCGTGCGTGGAATTATCTTATAAATTATAAAAAGGAACTGGGTGGCTATTAAGATTTTAATAAAATACAGGGCATTTATTGCTCGCTGCAATAACTTATAAATTTTGTATCCCTCTTTAATACAGTATACTATGCAGTATATAATGACCAAAACAACCCTATAATAACGCGGGGAGTTTTTCCCAGAGAAACGGTGATGTGAATCACTTAAATGGAAACGCGTATGGTAATCCTGTAACTAATTCGGAAATTCCTGTGGAGTCTGCCGGTAATTTCGTTGTCAATCCAATAAGCCTCATTAATGGCTTTCGCTCCTTTCTTTCTGGTCTTTTAAATGCAATATGTTTAGAAAAAGCTTGATGAGATTATATCGTTTATTTCCTTAAGTACGGAGCTCGAATGTGCATGTCATTGTATAATGCAAAGCGTATAAACCAGGAAATAACACGATTGTAAATCGAAACCAAATCTCAAATTTATAATTCTCACCTTGGCTGGCACACGAGGAAAATGAACACGTTTTAAGGAAATGGTACCACGTGGTCTTAATAAAACCAAATTAAGTATCGCAATATTATTTTTTATTGAATCATGAATACAGCGTTGACTTTACAGTTGATTTTATCAGGATATCACAAAGCGGGATATCCATCGTGATTCTAGGAATCCCTCATTTTAAAAGTATGCATTATTTCTTTTAAAAAATTTATTTGGTCCGAGTTAATTGATAATACTTATCAAATAGTTAAAATACTAGGCAGAATTTTAGACGTTTTTCGTAACATTTGTCATAGATGAAATAACATTTTATTAATCGCACCCAGCATACACATGTAAGCAATCAGTGATTGCCCATAGTCAGGGGCATTTTTTTTTTTTTTTAAAAAAACCAGTTCCAGCCAAAACGCCTCGGTGAATTTGTTCTAGGCATTGATGTCAACATCATTTCGTGTCTTTAGTAATTGTAGTTAAAAAATATATTATAAATAAAGTGCTTTTTTTTTCGTATTTAAGCCTTGCTTTTGCCGCGTGGGTTTAATGAAACCGACACATCATTAGCAAACCGCGCGCCGATTGGAAACACGTTTTGCGGTTTTTTTACTGCTTTTGTTTTTGGTACTCTTATAACACAGAGAAAAAATAATACCCCCTGTTTGTGCAGTAACGAATGAAGGCGTAACCCGACCCTTAAAAAAAAGCATGAAAACTCACCCAGTAAAGATTAAATCTGACTTTGAACACTGTAGAGATATGTCAGTTATTTTTATTTTTAACAGCGAAGCGCAGCATTTGTTGTACACTATGTCGATGCGTCTATGTAGAAATTGATTTCTACTCAACTACTTTGAGCGTGTAGATTTTTCTGTAAAAATTGTCGCCAAATGTCAATTTTCCAGGACCGCCGGTTTACTTAAATCGACAGAATAGTGCGCTTAGGGAATGGATACCTAACCTAACCTATCCCGTATTAATGCCCCCATCATTTAGGCCTTCGCAGTCCTTCAAAATTGACATTTGCCATGTCTGGCCATCCCTAAACTAGCAGCGCTGAGTGGGCAAATTGGTAATTGGACTACTTGGAGTATATATTCTGAGATTTTTTTTATGAAACAAGATCAATACCGTTGATTCCCTGGAAGATGAAATTTCTGGCGCGTACTAATAAATTCTTTTTGCTGTTATTTGGTGGACTGATCGATGCAGTTTGTCTGTAAGACCAAATAAGTGCCATTAGCAATTCTGTAGTGGTGACGTCATTGTTGTTTTCCCTTTTGCAGCTGAAAAATATGCATAGCGTCATCTGCGTATACGTTGACTGCATGCGCTGATATATCCTCTAGCGTCGGAGGACGTTTTATTCAAATTTCATCCCTATTGCCCTAAATCTCCATGGGGATATTCCCTGTTTACAATAGACTAATACTGTAGAGCGAGGCAAGGCGTTTTTTATATTTATTTTCGTAATTGCGTTGTTTTGTCCCCGATGCATCTTATTAATAAACAGCCTTCCTCGGAAGGGTCTGTCAAATGTCGTTATAATACTTATTTGTTGCTGCGATGTCGTTCTGAAACTTTAAGATTAAAAACATCGTATCGTGCACGGTTTATGTTTTCAAGGGCGATGGTTCCATTCAATTCAATTCTTTACCCTGCAGTCAGTACATATTACCATTTGGAAGGGGGGATCATATGCAAATTAAGTCAGACTAAGCAGTCTGGTCATGATGGACCCCAACATCACAATTTAGTTACATGCATTTTTCCCGTATTTTGCATGGACTTGAACGAGGAGGATTAGGATAGGAAGACGGTCATGGCCGATTTAATATAGGAACTATCTCAGCATTCGCCTGGAGGAATTGTGGGACACCATGAAAAACCACAATCGAGGACCTGGGTCTACCGAATACAAGACGAGAATGCTAACCTCTAAGCCACCTTGCTCGGTTAATACGCATAACCTTTGGAGGACATTTACACATCATTTACAAATAACCTCGTGTAAGAGCTAATGTAACTGGGAAGATGTTCGTCTAACATGGAGTGGATCTCGATAGAAAGTAGCGAGATGCACAGCGTCAGGTGGACCATTTTCTACCACGCTTCGAATTTGAGATAATCGCCCTCATTAAATGCCGTAAAAATCTGTAAAGTGAGATTCGCAATTGCGAGGAGTCCCAACGGCGCCGTTCACTTTTGTTGGGAAGATGGGTATTCCGCTTTCATTAAATTGATGGCGCTAGGCTCGCCTCCGTGCCAGCTGATGTTCTACGCTCGTAGAACGTAAGCGCCGTACTTCGTCCAATTTTCATTGAAAAGTGTGGTGAATCGAGCCGCGAGTCAGCAAAATTGTTGCTCGGAACGAGTTGACAACTGCCGATTAAGTGTGTATCGGCTGTGTTATTTTGGGCCCTCGCCGTGGTATGCCGAGTGAGCAACGCGGGTGGAGTTTTCTGTCCTTGATTAACCTCTTTCATCAACGTGTTTATCATAGGCGGTGAACTCGCGCCATATTTGGGATGCGAAATCTCTTTTATGAAGTTATAAACAACGGAGCTCGTGTACATTGTCTTATCGTCAATGGTTCGGCTACTGCATCCTCGAGCAACTTGCATGCGATGCCACCGTTGGCACGTGATGAAAACCGAAGTTTTTTCATTTCACGCTGCATCTATAGCCGTTGTTAAGTTAATTCACCCTTTTTTAACTCGAAAGAGATATGGCGTGCCAAAGAAACTGCCTTTAAAAATAAATTTCGGAAAGAAGTTTCAATTTGCCACCATGCATCGCGCATTCAAATATGGGTCATTGGAGCGAGCCCGTAAAATGGTTTGCCTAAAATGGGGGCCAGGAATGTGCTAGAAAATGCCAGTTCCTGGGAGGGAATGACAACATGTACGATAGGGTCAGCAACAGAGCATCGATGATGTCATCAAGTGGGCGTCAATAAATTGAAATGTCACCAAAGTTTACCTCGCGTATGTACTGTATAAGGTGTTTACCATGCATCTAACAGGTTGGCGATTGACACCTAATTAAACTTATAGGCTCATTTAGTATATGTGCGAAAAAAATTGTGTCCCTTTTTAGTTTGCGCGTGCGCGCTATGAAAGGAAGGATTCCAACACAAACATAAACATTCTTCGTTCACGTGATGACCTTCAGCGATTTAGTGGCGGATGTGGATAAGCAAAAACAGTCCTTTAAAAAGGAAATATGCGGCAGCAAAAACATCTACTCTTTAGTAAAAAAGCAAATAAAGAAGTACTCAGTAAAAAGATTTTGCCTTATGCCCTATTCACATCGACCAAATCCGTACCGTAATTACGTCACGTGCTTGACTGCGCATGCGCAAATGACAGTAGGCAGGGCTAAGTGACGTTTATACGACATTTGCAACCGCATCCGTACCAATTGAAGTTGATCCAACTTTTTCCGTATGAATCATTTAATCGTTATTTTGGGGGAAGTACATAAAAAAGAAAAAAACACGTTAAACGCGAACCGGTACGGCGGGTACGCGTATATTTTTACGTGCAGCGTGACGTCACGCTATATATAAAGTTCCGCAACGCACGTGACGTCACTACGGTACGGATTTGTTCGAAATTTGTATGTTTGCATCCGTGCTTGACTTCGTCTGTGATTGAAATCTGTGCATGTTACTTATATCAAAGGAAGAACATATACTGTATACTGTATAAATTACGTTTAGGCACGTTTCGTACCAATTATGTCATAAGGTACTTTATATTGGTATCAAAGGGTGCATAATTAATTTCTCTAAACAACAAAAGAATATACGAGCTTGAAATTATGCTTGAAGGCATTTAATGATAAAAATAGTTTAATATGAAATTTAATATGAATATTTTCTCCCACATATTTTACTGGTTATCTCAATTAGCAATTATTATATTAAAAGGCTGGATAGTTTCCATTTATAATTGAGCGGCATTGTCGATTCAGCGTTCATGTTCAGCATTTTTCAAATTTGTCTCGTATTATTGGCACAGATTCATCGAGCACATGTCTGGTGGTTTGTGAACACTGTTCAATATTGATCGCATGGAATATCCAGCTTTAATTTAAACGTAGAACTCAATTTTGAGTTATCCCTATTATATGTGAAAGTCATGTTTGAGTTTTGAAATTTCCAGTTCTCCAGTAGCCACGGCATCTTCGTTTGTGGAAAACTGTAAAGCAAGATATGAGAATGTTTTAATACATTGTATATGAACACATTCTTCTCACGTAGCTGCTCTTTAGAGATGTTGACCTTAATGTACGTGGTCAACTAGGTTATAGCATGCGTACTCTCGGCTGTAATGGGATCACGGCTACTCCTTATCTGATCCACTCGCACATTTACGATGGAGGTACGAAAAATTGGTCCAAGCATCGCGTAAGCTCGAGGTTTGTACAAACGATTTCATCTAAAAATGGAATCGGGTTGGGTGCATTATTCTTCACTCCCAAACTGACTTAAATGTAGCCTTTCATTAAATGGATTCGTTTTGCAATGTCCCTCAAACAGATTAATGAAAATGGGGCATGATGAAGTGTACAATTTGGCGAAATATCTTTATTATTTAATGTGTCCATCGTTATTGTGCCTGCTTTTGCCACAAATAACTACATTGGGGGTACTCAGAGACAGATGCTTCACGAATCGTACTTTGGCAGTCGCAGAGTCGCGTGTGCAAAATCGACACGCTAATTGATTTAAAAAATTCACTCAAGGTTATCGCTGTTTTTAAAACAATTGATGCATTCCCTTTTTACGCACGTACGTGACTTCACGATCGATTGTCAAAGTACGATTCGTAAAGTTTCTATCTGAAACTTATTTTGTACTAATAAGATTTTCTTCGTTGCTTATTTACTTTGTTTAACGAGGCCAAGGAAATTTCTACTGCTAATCTTTTTTTGAAGATCAGCAGATGTGTCTACCTGTATACGATCTAACGATTTTTAGACATGCTGGTAAGTAACAGTCAATGGCAAATTATGAGCATTACAAATTACAACGACCTTGAAATAGGGGTGTCACGACTCCAAGTCATTTATAGAGAATTACGTTAAATGCGTTTTTCTGTTGTTTTAAATTAGAGGTTAGGTTAAAATATCATGAAATGTCATGTACTACGCTTGTATTAAATCGCATTATCCTGTAAATACAGCAGTTCATGTACAGTATATTTTTTTGTAAACGAATTGCAACATGTTCGGAGGAAGAAAATTCCCGCTGGCTGAGGCTGTTGAATGTGCACTGTATAGTGTCTGACTCGAAGAAAACACGAGGAGAAGTACATTAAAGAAACCATGGATTTTATAAACATAAACATTTAGAGAAGTCAGAAAGTGCGACAAATAAGAAATGGCCAGGAAGATCAAGCAAGAGTTATTGCTTGAGATGCTAAAGATGTTGCACAATTTGGAAAAAAACACCATTAACAGATGTTCACATTGCTTCCAGATTTCAGTGAGTACGAAATAAACAAACATGGAATAGTACGTATGTTCGGGTCATGGGCTGGCTGGTCAGTAGCCCAGATTTCAAGCTCATATGAAACTTTTGATGAATGCCCTCATGTAAGTTTTAGGCAAATAACGTGCATCGACATACGCTATTCTTTACAGTTGGTTTAATTTTGAATTCTGTTTATATGCATTTATTCAAAAATTAAACAGGACATCTTTAAAAATTTTGCAAAAAAAATATCAGTGATAAGCTGAACGAATAATTCCACTTTGCAGATATAGAGTTTAGGTTATGTAAAGTTCGAAAAAATATTTTCAGTGCATGCTTTTCTTGAATGCCACGTACATCATGAATGTTCTCCAAAAATATTTTATGCAACGGACGTTGCTAAATCGGACATTGGAATTTTAAAAATAGAAACTTTTGACTACGTAAAACGTGCGTGGATTTAGATTTTTTTTTGTGGTGGAATTCAAAAGACTAGCTGGTAATGTGTGGATTTCACTACCCAATGTCATATTCTTCCTTCCCACTTTAGTCGCTTAAATGTGCCCTTCATGAGTAACAAATGCGATGAAAAGGTGACACCTTTATTACTGCGTGGAATTTAGTTTACGTAACTAAATGGGTTTGTTATACAAATATGCTGACTAAAGTAAACAATATCAACTCTGACAGCATCAATGCAAAATGGGTTAATTCAGCCAAAAATAACAGCAAGAACGAAAATTGAACGGTTTATATACTGTTTACTTTCAGATGCTGCCGCTGTTCTCGAGGGTGGTAGATGGTGTAATTTATAAGAAAAGAATTATAGCTGCAACATGATTTAACTGCCCGTTTATACGCCAATATGTTGTTGTGCAAGCACAGAAATAGTTCCTGCGGCTCTGCGCGTGTTTATTTAAGTGTTATATACTCTGTGGCTGAATAATTTAGGAATGCATAAAGCTTTTGTTTCACAAGATGGTTTGCTCTCTTATGGTTGCAGGGCAGTGTCTGTCGTTGTAAATGATATGTATATATATGAGTATATTGTTACTGCTTCTAATGTTTGTTACTTTTTTATAGTTTATTTACAAAATGTTCTTTTTTTTTTTCTTTTTTTGTTGTTTAGAAAATGGAATTTTGGAGGATGTACTACAAAAAGGGCATCACGAATTTCGTTTTAGTTTTCAACTTCCATCAGGGTAAGTGTATTAAATATCGTATTAAGTATAAGTTAAACTGTCCGTTAAGCCAACTTTTTTAATTGCAAAATTTGATTTTAGAGGAATATCCACATCATTTGAAGGAAAACATGGAAGCATTAGATACTGGCTTAAAGCTGAGATGGATAAACTCTGGTCATTTAATCACACTGCCAAAAAAGCTTTCACTGTCATAAGCCCAATCGATATCAACAGGGGCGAATATTTGGTAAGCTCCATTATCTGTATTTATCTTACTGAATTTCTAGCTTATCAGGAATTTGTTGTAAACGTTTGTTTTGAATGCAAATGGATTGATTAAAACGTAAATATTATTTTCGTTAATTGGAAATGAACGTAAGTCGTTAATAACATAATTCTTTCTATCGGAGAATTATGCAACCAACTCCATATTTTCATTTAAATCACTCTACATGAATTAAAAAGGTTGCATTTTTAAAAATATACATGATATCCTCGATATAAAGTTATTAAAATTGGCGTAATATGCATTGAACGTTAATCATAATTCAAAAATATTTTAATTATTTATTGAAAACAATATTTTACCATAGTGATACGTAATTTAAGATTAAAGAATGTAAAAATTTCATTGCGGTTATGGGCTTCCTTGTGTCCAATGAACGTAATACATTTAATTAATCCTAATGCAATTCACAGCAACAGGTCGCAAATAAAAATATCGTATTTCAGTAATCAATTTAGTAAATGCTATTTACATGTAGATGCCTGTACTTAATCACGTTGAAAGCACATTATGCTGTTGGTGTTGCACCTCTGGGCCAATATCTTTATATGCCAGAACTGATAGGCGGGGCTACTGTCCGGGTATGTCAAATTACCAGCATTGTCGGAGAGATCGTAATCCTTTTATTTTAACGAGTTATGTTAATGTATCTTTACTCATTATATTTTTTTTTCTCAAGGGGAAAGTATAGCTATCACAGCAGACTTTGAAAATTTATCCAAACGAACCATCATTCCACATGCCACGCTTTTTCAAACGCAGACTTTTCTAGCCAACGGGAAAACCAGATCCAGACACACTAAATTTACTATCGTCACTGGTGTGGCAATTCAACAAGGCCGCACTGCTAATTGGGATGCTCAGCTTTTAAAAATCCCTGCCGTTTCTCCGTCTATTTTGAACTGTTGCCTGATAAGAGTTGATTATTCTGTTCAGGTTTGTGGTATTACCTTAAATTTCGCATGGAAAACAAATGGCATGACTAATCGATATCATTTCTAAGGTTTTTTTTCTATAAAATTGAATCAGGAGACAGACCCAACAATTCGTAGAATTAAAATTTTAAAAACATTTAATGGCAGCACGACATGGCGCCCCTGTACGTAGTGATTGCCATCTTTTAAGGGTCAGTTACTCAGTTGCGACAGATTTGCGATCGCAAAAAAGAGTAAGGTGTTTGTGCCAAAGAAAGGTTTGCTTTGGCTTTAAAGCATTATCACCAAACACTTCACGCTCTTTTGCGTGATTGCAAATTTTTTTTAAACGGGCGTGGAAAATGGCAAGCACTATGAACAAGTGTTATCCAAGTGTTAATTGTACAAGCCCGTGACGTGATTTCGTTCAATTGTATTAACCCCTCGTATAATAGTCTCTTATCCTTAATTCATAATTTATTAATTAGCAAAAAGCAGCAAATTGTGTTACGAGCGTATAAAGGAAAATTATTAATATTCACTTGCATAGCATGTATCGCCAATGAAGCGGGAAGCTGTAAAATCCTTGCTAATTTGAAATCATTTTTTATTTTTGCGAAAATATATTGCCATGTAGATGCTTTCAGGAAAGAAAAATCATAGAACAGGAACCAAAAAGCATATATGCTCACACATTTATTTGCATTTAGAATGCACACTTCAGAAAATGGATCATGGATCACATTAAAATTGAAAAAAACGTGTGTACTAATAGTTTGTTGTCTTGCGTTTAGATTACGTTGCAAATTCCTGGCGCTTATAATTTGACGGTGGATTTACCGGTAGTGATTGGGACGACGCCTTTTCGCTCCAGGCCAAGCTATCGCTATGGCTTCTCGCCTGAATTTGATACAGCGCTTCAGACGCGAATGGCATTCATGACCCGAGCACCACCATACAGAGAACAGGAAACACCTCCACCTCCGCTCGAACGTAAATTGAAGAAATCTTTGAATTTAATATTAACTCGCATCGACATTTAGTTGATTTTGTTGTCATTTTTATTATTGTTAGCACCACCTTCATATGCTGAATGTGTTGAAGGTTCTGTAGATATTGCGGAAGACGAAGAAGGCTTGATGGGGGACACCCACTATACGCCACTTTATGCATATGTGCACGATTATCAGTATCGCCCTCCACCAGCATATTCGGAGGTAAATCATTGCACTTTAAATGATAGAAAAGATAAAACTATGATAGCTCTTTCTATACCGATTTATAAAAGTGTGAATGAATAATTAAAACTCATTATCCAACTGATGTTTTCCATTATTTTCCCTATAGATTGATCCAAACCCTGATTTATCGTTCTGCGCGCCTGTGCCTACATCTCCTTTTGTGGTTACTAGTCCTCCATCTCGGCTGCCACCAGTTTCTCAAGAAATAGATCAGCCTCCAGTTACATCACCGTTGTTAACATCCGCGACTGGGCCTCCAATGGATGTTCCACCTCCAGCTTATACACCGTCTGTCTTACCACCTAGTTATTCGACATTTTCTAATGAAAGTGGAACCAGTGCCAATAGTGTGCAAGAAGCACAGCCACATTTAAGTTCTGCTGATGGACCCTGAACGAAGTTGAAAATATTTGTACGGCTCTTCTCTTGCACCGATGGTGGTGCACGATGTAGTCCTATTAAAATTCTTGGAGAAATCCGAATTGAAAATGCCATTACTGCAGGAATTCTCTAAAAGATGACTTAAGAAGAACGTTGTTGAGATGTAAATGGCCCTAACTTTACGTTAGATGAAGGTTCTAGTGAATATTGAAGGGTGAGATTCATACGAATCAAAGGTTATTGGCATCTTATGACATGCTGGCTCAAATATCTTCCAGGTATATGCCTTGATGAGTATAGGATTTACCCCACCTGCAATTTGAAAGGAAACAGTAGTTTAATTACTGTTTTTAAAGCATAACGTTTAACGAATTCTTATTCTAAACGTTAATTTGTATTGTGAAAATGGTCTTCGATAACCAATGTTGAATTAGCCATGTTCAGTGCCTTGAAATATCTACGAATAATTGTTAGATTTTTAATTAGGGTAATTGTTTCAACTGCCTGTGTTTCGAATTCTCCATCAAATTTACAACCTATTCACTATTATCATTATTAAAATTAATTTTGGATTTTTTTTATTACTGAATTTATTACTGAGATGAGCCAAAATTGCTGTTTTTAAACTATTGTACTATTAATCAATGACACAGAACATGCACGATGTAAACTTTTTGTTCTTAATTTTGGTGTTTCCAGATGTGACCATTATGTATTGTGCTTCATTATACCACATACAAATTTAACTTCTATGTTTAAAGGTATCTATGAAAATGGAAATATTAAATATGCCAAAGTTGTATCTATAATTTTAAAATCTATGCATTTTGTGTCTATTTTAAATTTCCAATAGATATACATGGCTGCAGTTAATCTATAGTAGTTCCAATTGAATTCGACATTATTTCAAGCCTAACCAGCTTTGATCGTTATGTTATTTTCTCTTTTTCTGTTTTTATTCTACAGAGTACAGACGTCATAACATAGCTAAGTTTACGATCGTACCTAGTCATTTAATTTCTAGCTTCGCACAAAATTGTTCCTATTGCAAACATATTACTTCAACCTGGCACATCCATTATGATGTATAAACTTGAGTACAAATTTTTCATAAGCAGAAGCATTAGTAAAAAATAAAAAACTTCACTCGAGTCGTGACCTTTTTAAGAACGTTAAAAAATAACAAATTATAAGCTTGCTCATAAAATCACGAATGCCTTTAAATTATTGAATATCTTTTCAGACAGGATAGACCTTAAAAACCTTTACTCAGCCACATACTATCTATTTCCTGGAGAATTTTGTGTTTAAACCACCAATACTGTATATTTCGCTATGCATTTTTGAGTTTTAGTTATGAAATCGTTGTCATTTTGTTAATTCAAGGACATTGTTTCCATGAAATAATGATTGATAATGTTATCGATACATCCGACTTTTTCTTTTAAACTTAGCGGCAAGTTCACGTTATTAGTGGAACGTAAGCCATTTTTTTTGCATCTGATGAACTGTATGTTCTATATGAATTTGAAAATAGCTTTTTTGCACTTTGTAATGGCATCCTACAATTTCATTTATGACATGCACTGTAATTTAACCTATTAAGTTTTTGAAAAAGTTGTACAATAATTACATTTAGATATATTAATGATCCAAATATGTATGTATTTCACACTGTTTCGCTCATTAATATTAAAATTATGATTGAGATTATTTTTTTACTTGAATGTTTATTTATTAACTTTGGTTTAAATTAACACGTTATTAATATGTGTTAATATGTTCTAACAGCTACTGTATGATATCATTTGAATTCTTGTTTGTTGAGTTTCATGGCTATTTGAAATTTTTATAAAGGGGATTGGTTGCATAACTTTTAAAAGAACTATATTAATTAAAGTTTTAATAATTGTTTGAAAAACACGTCCTCGAGACGCTGCACGTCTCGAGGACGTGCAGCTTCCGATCGCATCATGGACAAAACTAATATAATCACCAATATTTAATATTTATAAAGTTTATTTTCATGAAGCATTTTGAAATTTGCTCAGTTAAGTTTCAAATCAGCATACAAATTATTCATGTACAATTTATTTCTAAAAATATTGGACATGCACAGTGTACATTCAAATTTGAACTTTCATCACGTTCACGGGCTTTCATTGGAATTGTGGCGCTTCTACTTAAAGGGTTTTTAATGATACAGGAAGTAGTGGCGCTAGAATCGTGATTTGGGATTGCACATGCGCCTTAGTGACTTATTTTCTAACCGCCATAGTTCTACGGTTTTGTTCGTTATTATTTTCTGCTTCTCATTAGCATTGCCAACTTTAAAAGTCTACGAGTCCTTGTGATAATGTCGAGTGAAAGTGCAGCTAAACTGGAAGACACGGAGGGAATTCGAGAAGATTCAGCAACTCAAGAATCGTCGGAATCTGAAGAAGTAAGTTGCTATGTTCTCAATCGCTTTGCTAACCAGGTGGCCATGATTTGGTTCTTCTCATCTAGCCTACATTCATTTCTCAAATGTATTTCAACATAATGACTGTGTCATTGACTGCGTGTAAACATAAAGCGATAATTTCATACACGTTATTAACCAGCGCCGCCGAGGATCTTTAATACATTGAATGTAATAC
>JAQGAO010005173.1:0-13975 GCA_034697705.1 Ommatoiulus sabulosus
ATTAAATGGAGTAGCTATGACGTCATGAGGGCGCACTGTGTTAAAAATATCACCACTTCCTGTCGCACTGGCTAGCCACTGCTCTGCCCTGGTGTGGACAATTGGAATTCGCCATTAGTGTGCCTTAGGAAGTGGGAGGTAAGTGGAACGGACACGCAGGCCTGAATACTAATGAGCAGCGCGCCTATCGAATGGTGACGTATCATGAATACGCATCATGAATCGTACGCGGTTCAGCGTACACCAAAAGTACACGTTTGAGAGCATCGGGCGTCGGGCGGCCATTTTGGTAGAGGAAATGGGATTAAATGTGCGACAATGGGGAAGGCGTAATATTTTCCGGATCACGAACCCCCCTAGTTCAATTCCCGGGTGTTCCAGAGTATTGATGGAAAATTTTGGAGCAATCACGGACGTGTGGATCAAAAGTTGTTGTGGATCAAAAACACTGCTGTTCTCCACAAGATGGACGCGTTTTATAACCAGCATCAACGATTGTTGCACCCCTGCCCCGATGAAATGTCAAGGTTACTCACAAATGTCATGTTCAAATTACTTTATTTTTTCAGGTTTTTAAACAAATTTCCCAAAAAATGACTTTTTCCAATTGTAACTTTGGTGAAATTTACCGAAATTTTTTTAAATTTGACGATATTTTACAAAAAATGACTTTCCATATGTCATTTCACGAAATTTCACAAAAAAGTTACTTTTTGCAATTGTTATTTTGGTGAAATTTTACGAAATTAGAGGAAATTTTCCCAAATTTGACGATATTTCACATAAAATGACTTTTCCAAATGTCAGTTTGGTGCAATTTTACGAAATTAGGGGAAATTTTCCAAAATTTGACGATATTTCACATAAAATGACTTTTCCAAATGTTATTTTGGTGAAGTTTGAAAACATTTCACCAAATTTGTCGATATTTAAAGAAATTTCACAAAAAAAAAATACTTTTGCAATTGTTATTATGGTGAAATTTCACGAAATTAGAGGACATTTTCCCAAATTTGACTAATTAATACACAAAAAATGAATTTTCATGTGTTATTTTGGTGAAAGTTGGGCACATTTCACCAAATTTGACGATATTTCACGAAATTTTACAAAAAATTACTTTTTGAAATTGTTATTTTGATGAAGTTTGACGAAATTTCACCAAATTTGACAATATTTCACGGAATTTCACAAAAAATTTACTTTTTTTTTTTTTTTTACAATTGTTATTTTGATTAAGTTTGGTGAAATTTGCCCAAATTTCACCAAATTTGCAAATTTGACGATATTTCTTAATTATTCTTAATTATTGCAAATGTAACGCGAGTGTTTCAAAACATCACTTTTACTCAAATATACTGTAGCTTGCAATATTTTTTTTAAAAATTGCATGCTAAATTTACATTGCATTATTTTACATTATTTTCCAATTTCTTGCTTTATTTTCTATTAAAATTGTATGCTAAATAGATATTGCATTATATTCCATTATATTCCATTATTTTGCAGTAAATTCGATTATTTTTCATTATTTTGTAAGTCACGAAAGTTGCCGAATTTGTATGGTAAATTTATTTTGCATTATTTTCTATTATTATCTAGTATATTCATTATTTTTCATGTCACGAAACTTTCCGAAATTCTATGCTGAATTTATATTGCATTATTTTATACTATTTTGCCCTAGTTTAATTCCCGGGTGTTCCAGAGTATTGATGGAAAATTTTGAAGCAATCGGACGTTTGGATCAAAAGTTGTTATGGATAAAAAAACTGCTGCCCTCCACAAGATGGACGCGTTATCTTCTTTCTCACGTGATTATATTAAATTATAATCATCAATCATTATTACGACCGCAATTTAAGAAAGTGATGGTCACCCTGTACTTTTAATAGTGTCTTATGAATGAGGATCGTTGAGATATATCAGATTTCGGATTTTAAAAATCGTGCAGTAAAATATACAATTCAGCAATTCCTCGCAGGATTTAACCAATTTAAAGCACACATTTGATAGTGATTTTGGTTTTAGTGGTAAAAAAATTGCGTCGGCTGAATTCTGATTGTTTCCCTTTTCTAGATTACCCACGGGAAAATAGAATTTTTTTTTCGGGCCAGGCTGACCATACCAAATGCGGACATGATTGGATTGAAAATCAGTTGCAATCCACCTTTGAGATTGAATTGTAGTTTGGAAGATCTGTAATTTAAATCGGTAAACACTTACAAAAAAAATCTGTATTATCAAAGATGTTCAAAAATCTCGTGTTTCGTTTACAACGTTCGCGTTTGCGTTTTTGGTTTGGTAGTTTGGTTTTTCGTTATTACCAAAATGCACTTTAGCATAAGTAGAGCAGTTTTAAGAATATTAAAAAGCATACGGTGTGCGTGACTTTTTTTCAAACTAAGCCACTCGCTATAGGTCTTCAGAATTTTTCGAAAATAAATGTTAATTGCAGTCGCAATACCTTAATTCGTGTACAATGGATGGAGATGGGATATGCCTAGACGAAAGCCTGCTGCCAGCGCTTCCATAATGGGGGTAAGTCCTTCGCCTGGATTCTGGTGAGGATTCTGCTGAAGAACTGGATTCTGGGCCATGATCTAGAAGATCTGGAACTGAAAAAAATCACGCGGGTATCATACGCTGCATGCTTGTCACGCGTTAAACATCAATTTAATTAAAACAAATAATTTGATTGTAATACTTTTATTTAAAATTATTTCGAATTGTTTTCAGATATTAACATTTACAAAACTAATTTTCTCTGAAGAAAACGATCCCAAATGGTGTCTGAAAATAAAACTACAGACATTGACTTTGTTTCGACTCTTTTTACTGCAATCTTTTATAAACTGCCTCACTTAAACTGTTAGATTTTTAAAAATTAAATACCTACAGTGCATATCAAATAATGAGAAATGTTTAACAATAATTTTTTCTATCAGGAAAGAAATATTGTATACTTTCAAGTTCCATTGTTTATTATTTCTCTATTAAATGTCATTTAAGCGTAACGAACTCTTCAAAGAAGGATACATTTTGCTAAAAGCTGCATATTCGTTTACTAAAAACACGAAGTATTTTCAAATTTTGTATTTCCTTCAAAAAGATAACATTTACTTAACAATAATCAGACTTTATCTAAACACAACCAGTGTTTAGAAAACCAGACAATCAAAATAAACTGGCCGTATTTAAATAAATCGAGTTCTTTTTAGGTTTGTCGGATACTTGTACGATGGAAACATTTTATCCACAAATATTGGAACGAATCCACTCACCGTGATGGTCTCCATATATAGGAGCACTTGGACGTAAGGCATATAAAGTAGGCAAAGATTCAGGAATTTCTGTCATCCCTAAACAACTTTCGTCTTCGTCTTCTCTTCGTAAATCCTCGTAGCCTAAAAACAGACACATGACGCAATAAGCTTATCTAGACAACAAAAAATAAATAAAGAATATACTAACGACTGTTTCTATAATGCCCACGAAACGAGGTTTTCTCTACAAGTTTACTGCATCGCTAAGGTTACGGCCCTAAATCTGGTAAAAGTATTTTTTACGCTCCTTTTTGTTTAAAAAAATGTCTCTCAGCGAAAGGAGGATCACTGCGATGATTTGTTCCGAGAAGCTCTAGCAAATATTTAAACGGCTCATTAAATTTGCGAAGCATACGTAAGCCTATCATAATGCAATTGTCATTGATCCATGATGAATAATGCTAGGATACTAGGAAAAACTAACCAACACGAAAAAAAGAAAGTGAGAAGAAAACCTCGTTTTTAATGAAATTTAAATTGGCCGCACATGATTTATACGCATTATATCTATAATATCCAACTTCCGTTTTATATATACTGTATATACATGTATATAGCTATATATTTAAAAACAAATGTGTCCGAAACCGAAGATTTAAACGCCATTTTCTCCGGGTCTTCCTTCGAGTCATTCCGTGATATGCCAGGCAAAAAAGAATATATTTTATCTAAAGATTTATAGACTATGCCCTCAGCAATGGGAAAAATATAGTAATAACACACGCACCGCTTGAATTCTGCGTATACGAATTTTATGCTATCATCAGCTATAGACGCTGGAAAATTGCAGTTTCAAAAATGTCACGACGTCGAAAGCGCTTTTACTTTCAATAAAGTACGAAGCGACAGGCATTGTTTCTTAGAATTTGCATAATAATACGTAATACGTGATAATAAGATGTCTGGTTAATAAAACTGTGGTAAAGTTCAGGCGATGCGAGTCCTATGCGGCTACAAGTACATTCACAAATAAAAATTATAAAAAAATTGATGAAAATAATACAATCTAAATTATTATTATGGACTTTTTAAAAGATATGGCACGGGTATCTAAGCGCAAGATATTTGCGAAATTAATGATTCGCTTATAATTATAGCACAAACACTCGTCGCACGGTCTGTGTAGACTGTGTTCGCAGGGAATTTGGGAAATGAGAATTACAGGATTATCAGCAAGATGCGAGAAAAGCTCACAATTAGGACGTTAACATCAATGTGGTATAACAATTGCATGAACATGGTTGAGCTTTATAGAAGTACAAATCATAGATTGTGTATGTTGTTTTAAAAACTACTGTATATGTAGTAATATATTTAAAAATGAGTTTTTGCACTTCTTAAAAAATAAATTTTTTAGAACATATCTCGTTTGAAAAGCGTATAGTTGAATAGCGAATGTAGTCTACTACATTTGAAACATTTCTTTTTAGTTATTGTCAATTTATAAACTTAGGATAATTTATAGTAGTTGTGTGTAAGCATTAGAATAATTAGAAACGTAATTACTTAGTTGGCTTTAAGAAAGAAACTAAACTACGTATTTTCAGCTACGAAAACAATCCCCAGTTATACAAAATGTGAAAATATGCAGTAGTACATGCACATGTTTATACAGTACACTCGTTAAGAGTAACTGGCGAATTTGTACCATCGCGAGTAGTGCTTTACGATCGTCATAAGGAGCACAATTCCCTTCCCTGCTATTCTGTAATTTTAAAAACTCAGTAGGGTGCCTTAGCATCATAAAATTCTTATCATTTTCATAAAACACCAACTCATAATTCATTCCGTGTTACGGCCAAAGTTTTCCTAAATTAGACCATAGGAAAAAACCAATGATATAGTTGACGGCGCATTGCGTTTGGCACGCATACACGGCATTTCATTCTGAAGTAAAAAATGCTTCAAGATGAGATATAAAATGCATACTTATTGCCAATGACACTTGCCATTTTTGACGTTGCTTCGTATTCAATGACACGCATTGAAAAAAGGCAGTAATTAAGATTTGCTGCAAGGGCTGAAAGGCAAAGATAAAAACTATCTTCCGCTTTTTTCAATGCAAACAACTTCAATAACTATTAATTTACTAAGTGTAGTGTTGACTGTTGATGCAATTAGGTATCAGAAAAGCTTTAGCTCTTCGTACTTAAATTAATGAATCGATTGATCAGAGTGTGTTCTTTGCGATTTTGTATTTCACAGACTCGCGTTGTTATCATAATCAAAAAATTCAACCGAATTGCCAATTAATTGTTTTAACTTGAAAAGTTAGAATGGGTTAAAACGTGGAAATGTGTCTAAGAACAAGCCCTAATTTACTTTACTTAAGGAAAAGGTTCAAAACGACAACTTTAACGTTCCGCTCATTATTTTAACAATATAGACTTCCTTAAAAGTACGGGCTTAAACTGTAATTTAAAGAAAATTCTATATAATGCATATTAATGATACTAATTTATGCAATTTTTTGTCCAAAATACTAGATTTTGCTCTAGCTATGAGAAAAACACGTTCCAAACAATACTTTTTAAACAAATATGCATTTATACTGCAGTGAAAATACGTACATGGTCATTGTTTTAAACGCCGATTTTGACTATGGTTAATTTTATAAACTATATACTTGTTCCCACGTTTGCATATAAGAAATTGATCTCTTACTTTTCAAATGACAGATATGCAAAAATACTTTTGTCTGCAACCATATTTATTCTTATTAAATTGGTATTTTTTTAAAGGCCAAAGCTACACACGACTAGACCTTTAGGCATATTTCCACGAACCAATACACAGACGTAAACAAAGAAATAAAAATGGCATAATGGTGCCTAAAATCAATAAAGATTCACTTTAAATTTCGAATGCATCTTCAAAGTAACCGCTAATGTTGCCTCGTAAGGGAAAGGTTTTTAAGCAAAAGTCTGCGCCAACAATTGAAAAGCCAGTTTTGTTGGGCATAAGAGAATCTTGAGTTAAAATGCCCAACAGAAAAGGTGCCCATGTGGAGTTTCTAAGATAAATTATATTTAAATTATAAAAAAAATAGAGAAAACACGGGTTCTCTTCTTGTTTAAATGAATTTTGCATTTCCGATGAAAAGATACCAGAACTAGACTATTTTGTACATGGAAAAGCAAGTCGAAAGTTTTTTTTCTGAAAAATGCATTGCCGAAACGTTGCCCTCGAGGGTTTTGATGAAAAACAAAACAAAAATAACTTATCGAGATTTTGATAACGGTTTTGGAATCGACGACAATTCTGATATACAGTATACAGGGTTGAATTTCGTCTTCTTGCAACAGCATTACTTTTTAAATAATTCAGTTTTGAATGGAACCTAGGACTGGAGGGAAAATACTGTATAAAAAAGCAACGTATAAGCATATTATAACTATTTCACATAATATCTGTGATATAATTCTATTTGATAAATTGTTGGGTAATATATTTTTAAAATAGAAATGTACGGATATCTGCTTCATTAAATGTATTTATGTAATAGAATATTACATAAGCAGTGTACGTGCACGTTACGCAACCAAAACTAGAGGTTTTTTTTATAAGATAAGAAAGCGTCTCTATCCGTGTCACTGACCATCTCTGTGCCGTCATGCAGAACGACCGAGAAGTTGAATTTTGTTTGAGAAGAACCAAATTGAATGCATAAGAATGTCCTCTGTCTCAAAAATAGTTGGGTCAAGAAATTGGTTTGTCCACTCGGAGTCGTAGGAAAGCCATCGCAGCATGCTTTTATTTCTTCAGCCAACACTTTGTGGAATGACCAAATGCATGGCTGATTTCTGAAGATGTCAAAGAAAGTTACAAGCTTTTTCCGCTCCAAACGAGCGCCAATGGCGTCATATGCCATTGCAATGGAAACCGGACATTATTTCCATCGAGCGAGTAAGTACTGTACACTCGACCACACCGTTGAAAGGAATATCAGAACCTTAAAAGTCGACAATCGAAATAATCGAAGAACTGAGATACTCCTGATTGAACCTTGTTTGATCTGGATTTTGCAGAAAAAGTAGAAAGGAAACTGAAGGATGGCTGGCTACAATATCCAGTTTCAAAGCCAAAAAATAAATAAATCTTGGGAGGACAGTGGCTTTTTAAGTGCTGTTGAGGTCATCGGCGTAGAACGAGCCGACACGGAGTGACCTAAAACCACCATGAAGCACTTCGAAACAAGTTTAAAATTCAGTACATATAAAAGACGGATTCGGACTTTAATGTCAATGCAGATTATTATTTCTAATGCATTTGAACATTCGGGTAAATCTTAAGCAGTTAGATAAGTTAAAAACTTTAAACGAGTTATATGCGCTTTTTGGTTTCTGCTGCAAAAACACTTTGATATTTTAACATGATTTTGTGCCATTGGCAGATAGTTGTTATCGTAAATTAAACCCCAGCCCCTATTGTCAAGTGAACGAGCTTTAAATGATGGCGATCAATTGCTGCAATCTGGGACCAAAGCATGATCAATGATATTAGGAGAAATGTTCAAATTCAAGAGGTTGAAAGGTTCAGCCTATGGTTAACGTTCGGAATATTTATTTTAGGGCTTACTAAACTCTCAAATCCTTTTAGATAAAATGATGAGGCTTAGTTTTTTCTTCCTCGTGGAAAACTGCGATGGTTTTATCAACGATCAAATGCTTTGTTGGAAAATGCACTAAAGTCCTACACCCAAGAGTCTACTTATTTTCAAGAAAAATTGCGAGCTTCCCCGCTATCGTATGTAGATTTATTGTTTTTATAGAGACGTGTGCTACGAATGCAAATAGTTTATATCATTTTAATTCTTCAAATTTATTTCAAACCAGGCTCGATAGCGAAACATACCTTAATCGACTGTTTAATTAACACAGGCGATGCCAATTACTCTAATCGTATGCAAGTGCATGGATAACCATACGGTATAGTTTAATTTTTTTGCAAGCAATATAGGATAGAAATGATGAACCGAAATTAAGTGTTGAAATCATATGTTAAACATACCATAGTTTATGAACAGATAGCAAAATGTTATTTGTGAATTTAAATAATTAAAAGTGAGTATATAAGTATATCCTTCGAACAGGTGCACGACTTGCTTTTATCATGCTTCATTATACGTGAATGGCCTTTAAAGCAGCTGAATGTATCTGCTCCGAGGCTAGGCTATCGCTTTCTTAAACAACAGTGCAGCTGCTCCCTTACTGCAGAGAGTCTGTCGATCTTCGTTATCAAAGATAAAATGTGGGTCCTGCGTAGCTCGATCAAAGTGAAAATTTACTCATACTAAAGTTTTGGCGCGGGAAATTATAGCGGCTAGTAGACAAGAGATTTGCAGCATCTCGATGTCAGAAAAATCCATTGGTTTCAATTTAGTACATAAGCCAATTATTCGCCAAAAATATTAGCAGGAGCCATCGTTTCAACTGCGAAATTCACTTTTCCGCAACTTCTATTGATTTTCATAGCCTTTCTAAAACTCGAGCAATCAATATATAACCCAGAATGCCTCGCTACCGAGTCTTTTTTCTTTTTAGAGGCAATGAAATTCCAAATGCAAGGCGAAATGCCTCTCTTCGGTCTTCGAAAGATCAAAAGCAAAATTGGTTGTGCAGGCCTTACATTTTTTGAATTCCTCCCAATTTTCCTTCCGCTATAAATATATAATTTTCTATATCAATGCGCACACATGGCTCGATTCGCCATTATCCTTATTCATATGCTAAGCCAGAGAATCATCCAATTTACGTTGAATGGCGGGCGATAGACGTAACCAAAACAAACTGCAGCTTGGCGAGAAAAAAACATGCAAAGTGTGCCACTTACTATACATGTGCCTACGCATTTTAGAAATACCCAATGCTGTTACGTACAGTATAGAATCCAACAAACGCTATAATCAGGCGTCGAAAAACTGTTCTAATAAGAGCATTTTCCACAAACATGTGCTAGAATATAACTGCTAACTTTCAAGTTTACTTACAAATACTGTACATAACATGTATGTATCTGTAAACAGCCATAATTATCTTCATTCATAAAAGTTATGTAAAAGTGTACTTTTGCATCGAACATTAAGCAACCATGGTTCTGTATACCAATTCGTGGATTTTGTCTAGGAAAACGAGCTTTTTATAATTACCAGAATTCTGAATTTGTAGAATTTTTCGACTTTATTTATGATTTTGATTTAACTTTTCATGAATCTGTAGACGTATATTTCTGCATTAAATAATACCGTGTCAATCGTAAAATCAGAATATCAGTTTTCAAAAGTATTTGCATCATCCAGTAACTGCAACCTTAAATCAGAATGACTGACTTTACACAATGACTCGCAAATGACTGAGGTTTAATTACTCTTACTTAAACCGAGTGTAAATGATCCTTAATAAATACTCTTTCTAAGTGGCAAAATGTTGCCAATGAAAGAAAAGCGCAGAAAAGATGGTGAGCCCAGACATCGCTGAAGGTATTTTTTGTTTCGTCAATGACACTCGGGCAAATTGCTGTCTCATAAAAAATGGCCATTATGTTCGTCCTATATTAATTGCATCATTTGCTATCACAATACCCATTGTAAGTTATTTATCAACTCAGAATGAAGAAGATTGCTAATTAATTACATTTACTGTAAGTATGAATGCGAGAGGATATTGGAATTTCATATTTTGGCTAGTTGGCTAATTAATCATCGGGAATTACATTCCCAAGCGGTTTTTGGCATGATAGACGCAAGAAAAAACTTTTGTTAGACGAAAGTAAACTATTTCGATAATCCGGTGGATTTAGGAATGGCCAATTGGTAGATCGAGCAATTACAATGTCAATACATCATTTCCCCTTCATCTGATCAGTGAATTCCACGAAATAATGGGCATCTTTTGTTTCTATTATTAAACACGTTTTCTGAGAAAGCTGGCACCAGATGGCGATTGAACCGCGCGCATCCCAAATATTACGTGAAGTATTCAAAATTCTTCTTGAAAAACATATTTCGAAAAATAATTAAGCTGATGATCTCGTTATACACCATGCATTACTTTGTATAAGGTACATATAACGTATATAATTAGTTAGAAAAGCTGTTGTCGAATATATTCGGGTACATGAAACAACTCATTAATAATGTCAAACTCTACCACAAATAATTCGTGTTTTTCACATTTTTGTCTAAAATTATTGGTTTAAGTAATTACACTCATCAGCATGTCGTTTAACGAAACGTATGCTAATTTAACATGACGTCTGAATGGTAATTAAAGTTACAAAATAGAAGCCACATATAAGACTTGATAAGATAGGAAAACTTACTTGATTTTTCAAGAAGCAAGGAATTTGGTCTTTGGCAAAACTGAATATTTTGCGTTCGCACTGCTTTCAAAGGCATCGCCTCAGACATTTCCTGCATCGAAACAAAAACGTTTTCATTGAAGTTCCCATCCACCGATTATCGTTTCAACATTTTTAATATTTTCAAATCGTCACAAAACAGCAGCGAATGACAATGATACTTGAAATGTCCCGATTATCAGACCATACATAATCTCCGTTTGAATTACTCGAGAATAATTTGACAAACCCGAGCGTTATGGTATAGTCACTTTAATTAATAAGAGCATTTGGTGCAAATTAGCCTTAGGGAGAGTCTGCGCTCTGTGCAAAGAGAAAAGACAGAAAAAAGATAAAGAAATTAAACTCAATGTATGCTAATCCTCGGGCAGAAGTAGAAATTAACTTATTTTTTATCCTCACGTATTCAAAGATGGTAAAACGAACCACAATAAAGTGCGCACCATAAACAGTTTTAATTCAAATCGCTTTATTATACTCGAAAATAGCATCAATTTATTTACATAAGAAAGGTTGAATGAAGATCAGATAACGAATATAATACGTATTTAACAAAATCCTCTTTACATAATGCGGCAGCCAAAGAAAACTATTCCTAATTTACTTTTGTTCTCAACTAAAAGGAAACTACGTAAAAACTGAGAAAATAACTGAAGCGTAAGAAACTACAAAATCTTGCACTCTAAACTGAAAATGCTGAATACAACACCATGGACCTAGAGCCACAGTTTAGGAATATCTGCTTTTTTAAGACATTTTTTTCATAATCGAGAATTGAATTCTTTGTGAGAATTAAAATAATCGACAAGAGACAGTTCAAGTGACCATACCATGCTTTTAGCATACATCAAAATTTCTAACGCAATTTGTGTTTTACGATGTGACGACTTCAAAATATCAATGCGATATATACTGTATATATATTCAAAAATCACGGCTCTAAAACCACGATATCTATAAAAGAAAATGTTTCACAGAAAATAAAAAATTTATCGGAGGATATCAATATCAAAGAATTGTATACAAAATTTCATTAAATATTTTCCAATATTCAGTAGTTTATCAAAAATTCGTTTAAGCTATAACTGAAATAACGAACTACTGTTATTTTAACAGGTAATTGTCTAAAACTTTGTCTCCTTAGCTCGTGCCTTTAAAATTTAACTTCCAAATAATAGCATACATAGAAAAACATTCCCCGAAATACATACATATGTTTAAAAATATATAATACTGGATAAAAATCAAAAAAGAAGAAATCAAAAAGTTTTTTGTAAAAAAATAATTCTTTTTTAAAATGAACTTACATTTCTTTGAGGAAAATCAGGTTCAAAATGTCTGTGATGAAATACGTGCAGTTTTCCCCTGTCTCCCTTACACCCAGGTATCTGCGAAGTAGCATATGGGCTCACTTCATCGGGTATCATATCTCTGGGGACATCTACAAATTCAGTTAAAAATAAGAATTTATCATATGATCACCACCTTAATCTTACGTGAAAATATTACTTCCATTTCAATATACTTACTTTTTTGACAATTTTGATTCATGTTGAGTTGATGAGGTTTGCCATGATCTGCCCCTCTCAGCAAACACGTAAAACTACCCATCGTCAAATTTTTATGAAACTTTGGACCGTGTAAAGGTTTCAATTCTAACGGTTGAGCATTATTTGGTTGCAAACCACCAGCAACTATAATAAGAAAAAAAAATGAAAAATAAATCCTTTCCGTTTACGATCGAATGCAACTACAGCTTTAGTTAGTTTAAAGTTTAAGACAGCTTGCGATATTTCGTTTTCGCAAAATAAATCTAGTTATTTTTGGTTCTGCAGTGTAATCTTATTTCTATAACAATGTTCTAAATTGTTATAGATTTTGGTATAGATTGGTCTATAACGATGTCACAAAAATTATGGTTTTGACATCAAAGGATTCATGTTTGTTCATGTTTGGATTCTGTTTTTTTAAAAAATATCTTTCTTCGTACAGTATTTTACATATTCTAATGCGTTTAAATTTTGCAAAGTAAAACGAGGTATGCTTTTATGGATTTTTACCAAAACGTAAACTTCCCATCGATTTTTATCAAGATTAAAAGAGGATTTAAAATCTACTAAAATGTCAGGAAACTTGCACAGTTCGCTCAAAGACACGCACCAGCTCTTTTCACTTTTTTCTTTTTCTGAAAATGCAATTCGCGAGGTATAGTACGTTTTTAGAGTCTACCAACTGAAGCAATGCCAAAATCGCTTTGGTTCAAACGAAATCCCGCAAGTTTTATCTCCGGCGTATAATAGGAATACTTCGAATTTCATTAGTGCAATCTTTGTTCATTTAAAGGCGCTTAATTGCAAATGCAGACTGCGTTGAGAAACAGAAAATGCGTGGCGAAATCGTGGAGGAAATCGAGAAAAGCAATTATCTGAGGTGAATCAACAATCTACTTAAGCTGGAACTAATTATTTGGTTTATTACGCACTATACACGAAAATGGCTGCTGGATTTTTGCCAACTTAAATTTGAATGTTGGAAAGTTAGTCGAGCGCCGTGCCGATAGATATTCATGATCTTCGAGCCGAAATGAACGGAAGAATGGATTTGGCGAAATGTGATTGGGAGATTACAAAGTCCATTGTTGAAAACGTAATTTCGGGTCCAATTTGATGGCAAACACTTAAGCAACCTTTTAATTTAATGGTTCACGCGAGGCGTGATAAGAAATCAATAGAAAATTTGCTCCCTTAATGCTAGTGAACAAATAATGGACCCGAGCGTTGTCGGGGTGAAATTTCTACCGAGTCGCAAAAAGCAGAAAAAAAAGGCATTTCGCGATGCTAACATCTCAGCCAATGCTGAAATCGAATGTATCAGCAATAGGACCTAAAATCACGAAATTGTGGATTTAAAAAATGTGAAAAATATTCTCAGTATTATGGTACCTAATCGATTTTATAATTACGCACAAAAGATCAGTCTGCAAAATGTTATTTATAACTGCAATATACATGTACACTTGGCAAAAAAAAGTCTGTGGACACTATAATACTTCTTGTTCCCAGGTAAAAGAAATGTAGTACAGGGTACATTTGAAACACGCATGAATTATATTTAGTACATTGCGGTATTATGTAACAACAGAACAAAACATTGGCAAAAATAGGAAAATTTAAAAAAAAATGAGTATTTCACTGCAAAAAAGGGTACTTTCTGTAGGTATTATCCTAGACTACCTCAACCGACTGCTCCCAGCCCAACTAACTGTTTTTATAAAGGTTAGGATAGGTTAG
>JAQGAO010005174.1:0-13975 GCA_034697705.1 Ommatoiulus sabulosus
ACTGGATAACGTTTTCCGCCATTCATCCCCCCCCCCCCCCCCCTCCCCCATCATCCCCAACTACCTGCTTTTTATTGCCGCTCAACTTCCTATTCCGAGCACGTTTTTGCGAACGGCCTTTAGGGGGAGCGCCGCGTTTTCTTTTTAGCTCCCCTTTTTTTTCTCGAAGCAGGGGCCCTTGGCAGCCGGTTGCTCCTCGCTTTCTATTGGCTGCCCCATTTCGCTCCTCGGTGGCGATAAACCCCGATTGAGCGGGCGCCTTGTATCTGTGTCACCAAAAATAAAAGGCAAGAGAAAAAAAACACCCAGAAAATGTGCTTGAATTCCTCGAAAACAGTCAATGAACTTTGAACCTTATGGCCACCACTGACCGGAAGTGCTTATTTGGCGTCTCTGGCAAGTGGGAATGGCATGCCTCGGTGTCTGGGATCGATTTCCATTTATCGTTAAGGGTCGTCCATATTATCCCGTATGAGAGTCACCCCTCGAAAACGTTCAGATGAGGGGTGCTCAGAGATGAATTCCAAACCTAAAGCGTAACATTTTCTTAAAGATGAAATTATTCAATTTTGCCTCATTTCCGTAAATGTTGAAGAATTTAAAATGTTTCCGTACGTTTGAATCTAAAATAGTCGTGGATTGTTTGCGTAATTTTGGAATTTATCTTGTCTCCCATGTACTGGAATCTTTGGGGGCCCATTTAGTGCGGGGGTCGTCCATATTTTACGTAAACACGGTGAACGACCGAGTATATGGACGACCCCATCAATCGACTAAAAGTTCTCCTGGATCCAAAAAAACGTTTGACGAAGACGTGACAGATATATGGAATGTTTTTGCTAGCGTGAAATAGTTTCTGCAATGTTATCCCATTCAAAATGACGGATGGTATTATCGACTGGAATGGCGAAGCAGCCATTTTTTTTTCGTTGACTTTTCCGAACTTTTCAAACAAATTCCCACTGGGCAGAAAGTGCAGCAACGACAGAAATTCGTCTTACATGGCAGAATTTCCATGCTTTTCAGTAGCATCGAATGATTAGCAGACGACCATTCAATTTTTTTACGAGGAATTCTCCGTTTATAGAAAAACTAGCTGGCAGGCCCGGCTTTTCTCGTGCTGCACTTACTGATAGCGATAGCGTGAAGCGACCAAGTAAGCCTAATGAACGGAGCCCAGTAGCGGAAGGGGATTTTTTTTTTCGTTTTGCACGCGGTTTGCGTCATCAGGGGCCATTTGAAATGGACGTCCTAAAAATTTACCTCAACCTATCCCCCCTACCTTCTACATGAGGACGTCCTTTTTGAATGGCCCTTATACATACACACATACCCACAGCGCTTCTTTATACTATGTATATATATATATATTTATATATCTGGATGCGACATTTTAAATGTAGAAATAGACTTTAACATAAATTTCATGCCTTATAACTAACCAAGTAGCATGCATGCTGACCAAAAAATGACGACTTTTTGACCAAAAAAAATGTCTTAATGACCAAAACATGACGTCTTCTTGACTAGAAAATGACGTCTTCATGACCAAAAAGTGATGTCTTTTTTACCAATAAAAAATGACATGACGTGAAAAGGAGGGAAATTATGATGTCATTTGTCCGTCATTTATATGGCCATAAATAACGTCCTTAACTGACGTCATCTTGCTACGAGGGTAGTACTTTGAGGGTACTTTTAAAATGTCTGGAATGACCGACATTTTGGATTTTGGCTCTTGTTTCTGCTCGCAGCCAGGTTAAAAAGTTAAAGTATAGGATGCACTTTTAAAAAAGCGAGCTGAAATTCTGGTGAACTTCAGCGCCACCTGCCGAGAGAAGTATGCTCCAAATCGAAGTGCGCCTGCGTGCAGCTCATGGGACTCGTTTAAAGTTATCCCCCTCCCGTTGGACGGTCGCGCCGCAGGTGGCTCATTTCGGTACCATTTCAAGACTCCTTCGAAGTCGTTGGAGCGATGAAAGGGCCTTTACCCCCCTCTCGCGGGGCAGCGGTGGGTCACGAGGGGTCGTGAAATTTTCTTTAGGAACCTAAGCCATCTTGGCCCCTCCTCTTTGCTTCCGGTTTTCACCTCGGTTTAGAATCAATCATCGCCAATGGGCAGAAGCGGTGTTTACGCCAGGGGAGGGTCCTTTTAAGAAGGTCTTAAGATTCGCAGGGGGCTTTTTTTTGCTCCCAATTTTTCAATCCCATTGAGAAAAATGGCCGCGAGGAACCAGTTTGATTCGGTGAAAGGAAGTAGGACCATTCGCTCAACAATCGGTGACCTTTTTTGCGCTACTCGAGCCATAGTAAAGTCTTCCATTTTCATTATTTTCTAAAGACGTCCCTCAAATGCTTAGAAAAAACCTTTAGGGCTTTTTTTTCTTCGGACCAAGCATTGAATTAAGGACCTGTTTTTACTTGGTCGGTTTCTTGAGTTCCTCGCTCAAGGAGCCCTCCTGCCATCCGTAAAAAATAGCCCCGGGAAAAGGAGGGGGAAGGGAACTCTTGACTTGACCAGGAATGGTGCGGGGATATCCTGAATGGTATATACTAGTATACTCGTAATGTTTGTTTGCGGTACACGGAAGATTTAGAAATTGTCAAAAATTCAGAAAATTTCCAGAGAATATCGATGTTAGAACTACATGTATTAAGTTAAAAAAAAAATAAGGAAGTAATAATTGTGGGACATTGTCAAAAACGTCTAGATTTGTATTTAGGAAAAATGCTGGAATTTAGAAAATGTCCTAAATTCGCGATATAAATTGTGTAAAATGTCAAAATGTCGGTATTTTAATGGTTTCGAAGGTGTTTTTAATTGAGGAATTTTTCTCCAGCAAGGTCGTAGATCCTCAATTCGTGTCATTTACGCGATCTACGTGTATCGGGGGGTACTCAGACAGCAACTTTACGAATGAAATGTTTGGAAGTCGTGACGTCACGTGTTCAAAATCGATATACTTGTACGCTAATTGATATAAATGTCTCGTAATTCTATTCCTGCTTTAAAATTAAATCAACGAATGTATTCCTTTTGCGCACGTGACTTAATTCGTACTGCGAAACAGTGCCGCTCGTCAAACGTCTGTCTGAGTACCCCTATTTTGTCATCTTACGTAAAATTTGTATTTATTTCAATTCGTGTACTTTTTTACGATCATTATTTTAGTCATTATTAACGGCGGTATCTACAACCTCGCCCCTAATTACCAAACCACGCCCCAGTAATGATGCCAAAATCCGGATTTTCGTCATTACCGGCCATCATTTCACCCTACACGATCATTCTTAATGTCACTCTCAGAAGCTCGTGACAGTATTAATGAAAGTGTACAGTTCGTTTTACGCTTTCAATAAATGTCGTCCAACTATTCGTTGAAACTTCACTAAACTTTTCTCAACCCAAATCGCCGTTTACTCGGGACGTTTCATAGATGGCGCTAGGCGTGTCCGCAGCGCCCCCTGGCTCGTGGAGGAGCAGGTGGTTGCGTTTTTTTTTCCGTACCAATTGGCCCGAGACTGGAATTAAGTTGAAAGCAGTATTGAATTTTGAATGGCCTTTTTTTTCCAGTTGGTCGATCCAAGGTGAAACTGAATTTTTCCGCTCGGTAATACTTTTAATTAGATTTTTCTCCTTCTGTTCGTTAGGAGGTCAGTCTCCCATCTCGCACCTGCCTGCCTGACGATATGACGTCACTCTACTAACTTAACCTTGTCCGAATTTTAAAATGAAACGTGAAAGAAGAAAAAAAACCGAGCGATTAATTCCATATTTATTAACAATTTGGCAAATCATTGAAAATGATAAAGCGGTAATTAGACGACTAATCTTATACGGTGTTTTTTTCTTTCTCTTCTACGTTTTTAGTGTTTTGGCCTGCATGGAATCGAGTGGTCGGAGTGGTACCCCTCACCTCACCCCCCTTAGTCACTCGCTAAGATAATTAAAATGGGACCAAAAAACTCGCCGTTCAACAGCTTTTTTGCGCAATCTTCACTCGACGCCTGCGCACTCGCTAATTTCAGGTAAAAAAATCAGCTCCTTGTTTACGTTTTTCTAACCGTTTTTTTTTTTTTTTTTAGTTTGGATAAAAAAACCTTTCTTCTTGTACCCTTCTTTTTTGCTGGGGCTATTTTTTTTTTTTAATTTTTTATCGTACGGTAGATTTGCGTTTTTACGCACAAGCTCCCATTTACGAAAGTAACGTTTTCACGAACGCTGGTCACGAAAAGTATCCCCCCCCCCCCCTTTCCCAAAAAACAAAAGTATTAAAGCGTTAATTTTCGCTCCGAGAACTAAAAATGACACTCCTTTTATACGAACTCAAATTTCCTCATGCAGTGGGTGATCTTCTCGCTGTTAATTCCGTTTGGGGAATGGGAAATTTCCCCGAATGGGTGGAATTTCGTATCTTCCAAGTTGGTAAGAGAGGGGGGGGGGAGAGAGCGATGAGTGTAGTTCGCATTTTTACGCACAAGCTCCCATTTACGAACATAACGTTTTTACGAACTTATTGAGATCATCCCGAGAAATTATGATTACTTAGATCTGTCAGATGTTCATTCTCACTCTCAGAGTTAAGAACTAAGATAACACGTTCCCTGTTATTTACGAACTCAATTTTCACGCATGCACAGTATGTACATGTATGTTCTTTTCACTGTTTTCCTGCCGGAGAATGGGAAATTTCCTCGAATGAGTTGATTTCGTATCGTCCGAGTTTGGTAAGAGGAGGGCGAGTGTGAAATTGACTCTTTAAAATAGAAGTTGACCACACTCGCTGACTCGCATCGAAATGAGGAAAGATAAAAGTTAGTCATTTTTTTCGTTTTCTTTAATGCGACTTCTAGAAAGGAACTTTCTATTTTACGAACTTTATCGGGTCCTTGCAAGTTCGTAAAAAAGCGAGTGTATCGTGGAACGTTTTATGTTTAGCCCCCTCACGCGCGCGTTTCATCGGATTGGATTGCTGTAGCGAGTCCTTTGAGATGGACGCTCCCGTTTGGGGGCGCTACAAAAATGATCGTGGATTCATTTCCCATGTGCACACTACTATGATTAGTAATGAGTTAATTTGAACCCCTTATTGCTAGTTGCTCTGCACTGCATCGGAAAACGTTCCATTTTCTGGTTCAGTTTCGGAACCGCCGGATGGCGTTACCGTTTCTAAACCCTAAAATCAAGGGGTTCTACCCTTATTTTTTGCTGATTAAGGAACAGATTAGTTCGTGCGAATCAGCTGAGCGAGAGTTTTAAGCACGTAGTAAAACACGTTCGGCCGTCCCGTTTTAAACTACTGAAAAAGGGCCGTATGACAGGCACCTCGGGTTAAAACAACGTGGCATTATGCACGAAATTTCCCGTTAAGCTTCTGGGATAAAAATAGCGCTTATTGCCGAAGACGAGGAGGACTTAATTACTTCGCGAGAAGCGAATTTATTCGAATCATTTCGACCACCCTCGCGAGCGGGATTCCGGGGAATTTTCCAACACGTTACTCAACCTCCGTTCTTGCCAAATTTTGCGAAACGAATTTTTCAGGGTTTTGTCCATAATTGCTCGCTCAAAACTGCTGAATTCTCTGGAAAACTCTGTTTTTTTCAGTTATTCACCTCGTTATCGGTATTGCTGAACCAGCTTTTTTGGTCTCATAACCTATGTTTAGCCCGGGAAAAAAAAACTGAAAAAGATGCCCTTGAGTTGCCTAACCGCACTTCGGCAATTTTTACGTAAAAGCTATTGGTCGGAAACATGATCCAGCTTCAGTTTTCGACATGCTGTGTTTCGACTGAAAAATGGCGAAAATGGAGCGCCTCTTCACGTCCCGAGTGACACAATGGCGGCAAGTTTGAATAGGGTCACGTGACTGAATACGGAGAATGGACAATTAACGAAATTTGTTACGGGAAGAGCGAGGGAGTGGACTAATGACCACTCTAGTCCGAAGTTCGTCAATTTGATGAAAAATAACTTCCTCCATCGAGTTTCCGCCGTGTCAGTCAAGATTCTCGTATATCAACGCCCCCTCCTGGCGGTATACGGTACTAACGTACATCCAGATTCAAGAAGATGTCGCTTTATACGAATTTCTTGTAGTACGAACTCAGTTCCAGTCCCCGTCCGAGGGTATGGACGAATAATGTTAACTTCTTCATTTAAGACCAATTTCGAATTAGGAATTTCAAATTGTGGCTAAAACGAATGCATTTTCGAGTTCCCGAGCATTCGCGCTATCCGAACTTCGAAGAAAGTTTAGTTCTTATCGTCTAAGTCACGTTTTGTCTGACTTCCGATAATACGAACTATGGTTTTAAACGAACACATTTTGACGCCTCTTGAGAATCGTCTTAAGGAGACTCGTCTGTATGGCTAGTCTATTATACGAAGTTCGCAAATTTGATGAAACAGGGTTCCCGCAGACCTGGAAAAGCTATAGTGAACTTGGAAATGTCAGGGAAGAAGGCAGAAGGACTTGTTTGGAATAATTCCATGAAATTCAACGTATTAATGTTATCACGATCCAGAATTATTGCTTCTACTTGGTTAGCTCGATGCCCATTTCCAAACTTTTTTTTAAAAAATTTCAAAAATTGACACTTTCCGAAGACAAACTTTGGCCACGTTTTCCGAGCACAAATTTTCAAAATGTTCAACTGTTTTCGAGTATACACGTAGAATCGTAAAATTTTCAACCTTTTCCGAGGAGAAATTTGCACAAATTTCAACATTTTCCGAATACAAATATGTACTGCAATTTTCGCAAAACTTTCCCGCAAATGTAGCGAGATGTATCGTTGCGAAACACGATTTGCAAAATCATGAATAAAAATGGCATATGTCAATTTTGTCGTTTGTCGGGGAAATTTGTTTAAAAACCTGGAAAAGTCAGGGAATTAAGTTGAGTATTGAAATTTTTGGATCGAGTTTCCGTGATGTCAGTCAGATGACAACATCGGCATAGTAAGGCATCGTTGGACATGGTGTATTTCGAGAGTAAAATGATGAACCAACCTGATAAGAAAGTTCGTTTTTATTCACAACTATTGATAATTATGATCGAGAAATGGATTGAAATGCTGCCATTGAGCAGCAACTTTGCCAGCCTCGCTACAGAAGTACTCTTTGAAGACGTCCCTCACGTGAAATGCGGAATGCGTTGCATTTCCTCTTTGGTGGGGCAACGGCTGCAAATTTTTGCCCAATGTCACGGAATCTTCGACGGCGGTGGAATTTTGCCCTTCCAGAATGAAGTTGTGCAAAATGCAAGTGGTCATCAGGACCGACTCCACATTTTCGGGCTTCAATTGTATGCGCGAATTGTACAGACGAAATTTGTGGCTCAACATTCCGAAAGCATTTTCGACCACTCGGTGAGCGCGATTCAAGCGTTCGTTGAAGATGCCCTTCTGCGGATCTTGGTCCAGTTGTTTTCCGGAATAAGGTCTCAGAAGATAGTATTTCAGAGGAAACGCCTCGTCTCCCACCATCACGTGAGGCGCGACCGCCTCGCTGTTGGGGAGTTTCTTTTTGCCGGGGATGTTCAACTTCCGCTTTTCCAAGTATTCTCCCAATTTCGAATAGGAGAAAACGCCTCCGTCGATGCCATAACCTCCGATGTCCACGGCCAGAAACCTGCAATGGGCATCGACCAAGGCCATGATCACCACGGAACAGGGGGTCACGTGTTTGGCGCCGAAAGCCCCCACGCAGTTGGGGAAATTCCACGTCTTCCAGAAATCTTTGGCGATGGACGTCCATCCTTCCGCCGTTCGCGGTATGGGCATGTACTGCGACGACAGATTCTTCACGATGGCGTCGCAAACTTCTTTCACCATCTTGGCCACCGTGGTGTTGCCCAGGCGATAGTTGATGGCGATTGCCCGGAAGGAATCGCCGGTGCTTAAAAACCTAGAAATATACATTTGCTTTTATTTTTCTAATCGTCAATGTTTGAAATCGATGAAAAAGAGACGCTAAAGAGAAATAGCTGATGGGCTATAGTCTGCAATTTTTTTCAACTTGGAACTACACGTACATCCGAATGTTAATTAATGACGTCAGCAGTAGAATATTATTGAATGACGTCAGCGTCAGAATGTTATTTACTGACGTCATCTAAAGTCTATTAACGAAAGACGTTATCGTGAGAATGTTAACGAACGACGCCATTTTTTTTTTTTAGAATTTCGAATGTAACGTGCAATTAACATAAATTAAACGCTCCGTATCAAATTCTATTAAGGTTTAGATAAAACAACGTAATAGCTACGCCGCGCCGCTGTCACGTGACGTCCCCGACAAATATAGTTCAGCGTTTACGCGCGTGCGTGCATTATTAATAACGCGTACATAAACAGCCACGCTCATAAACACGGTCCAATATTTGTCGGAAACCTCCTGCGGCAGAAGCGCAGCTTTACTCCGAATTAAACGTTACTGTACCGTTACCGTAAGCACACCGCTAATTTTTCCTTGGGTGCTATGGCTTGTTTGAAGTTGGTGTCCGCTTTGGTGATGCTTTTTTCAATTTTCATCAAGAGCACTTGAAAATGGTATCGAGACATCCGGAAGTACTGGAAGAATCTTTCTTCGTCGTCCACGAGTTCCTCGAAGAGAGTCCAATATTCTCCTTCCGTTTTTCTTTTTTGTAAACTCTTTCGCACTCCGAATCGCCTGCGTCTTCTGCTAGAAACCTCATCGTCTTCGTCGAGTAATAGAGCGATTATCCCCAAATCGACGGTTGAAAAATCGGCCATTTAAGTCGTCTAAAATATAGCCCTTAGTTCGCCACGTGTCGTAAACGCACCACTCCCCTCTAGCCTCTACGCTAGCATAAACACGGCTATCTTTGTACGAAACGCTCGGCGTCACTTCCCTTACCTCCGCAGAAATGGAACGGGTTCGTCGTATTTTCCCATTGGTTTAACGCTCCTCCAGTAACCAGTTCAAAGTACGATGTTCAAGGTTGATCGAAGGTTGAGATATATCGCCGTAGTGGCAGCGCCGCGTTTCTGGCGCGGGATGTTTCCGACAAATGTAGGTCAACGTTTAAGCGCGTGTCTATTTATATGCGCGTCACGCGATCGGTCCGATATTGTGCGGGAAACGGAGCGTTTCGGAGATGATTGAATTTGAGAGAATATTTCTAGGTGCCTGTGTCACCACGTTTTGGTACCTAATATTTTTGATGCCCAGGTAGTCTGGGCATGCGCAGATTTTTATTAGCGAGATAAATACGCGTTTCGTTATTACTTAGCGCGTACGCATGCGCCGTATGGGGTTCAAAGATGTCGCGTACTCTATACCTAAAATGATGGAACATCGCAAACCCAGTACATGTACCAGAGTTGGGCATTATTCGAATAAATATTCAATCATGACTAAGATTGACGACTAAAATAGTCATTCTTAAATTATAATGACAAATTTAGACGTCAATCGTCAATCCTATTGTAGCATTTTAGTCGCTAGATCAAACTAAGTATTAGTCGATAAAATTTTCAATCGTGACTAAAATGAATGTCTAAATTTGATAACTAAATTACCTTCGAATCAAGACTATTTTTTGTCAAATTTTCCATCGGTTAGGAAGATTTTTCGACAGTTTTGCAAATTTTCGACGGTTTTGTTATTTTTAATTAATTGCCAAATGTGAAAAATTTCGCAAATTTTCTACAAAGTTGCAAAACTGACCAAAATTATTGAAATTTCATAGTTAAACACGGAGTTTACGCTTATCTGTCTGTGAAACACTTTGCAGAAGTTTCTTTAATTATGAAAAATAAAACTTATAACAATGCTATACTGAAGGAAAAAGAACTATACGTATGTTTTATACGTTTTAATCATAATATACACTGTATAAATAAAATAAAAGTAGTTGTGGTTTAAGCTTCGCAGTATTTCACGGATAAAAGGATATTTTTGAGCCACAGCTGATGATGCTATGAATCTCTGTGTACAAACTGCCATTAACAGTCACTGACCTTGAATTTTACAGATAGAGGAAACCACGGACTGACTCACGATCTCTCAGATACTAGCGCGAGCAATGGGACGTTAAAGATCGTAGACACCTGAAAGATATTGCTCGCTCGATTCCCCGTGTCTACCTCGAATCATTTCCGATGTTTGTTTTTCGCTTTCTGGCGGGTATACGTGGTCGACATTTCTCGTTCGTCCTCCCACCGCCAGAGGTCAGCACGTTCGAGCGATATTCGGTAGTAATTAACCCAGACGGAGTTTGTTGGACCTGTCTTTATGGTTCATCTGACCCTGAGCACGTAACTGGCTTCTAGGTATAGAGGTGGGGGGGGAGGAATAAGGAGGGGCCTCCCATAAATAAAGGGGCACCGCGAGGGGACATTAAGGCGCTCGGTGGTGGATCCGCCCCCTTCAGACGCAATTATTTCGTCCACGGACCCAGCGTGCGCTCTTCTCGACGCTATAATTATAAGATTTTCGAAGCGATGGCCGAAATTTTTCGATGGAGAGAACTTTTTTCTCTCCTATTTTACTCCGTTTCAACCTTTTTTTTAACTTTACGAACAACTAGCCGAAGTCTCGTTATCGACCCGAGTGCCTTTTAATGGCGCATCTTCTCCTCGCCTGTCATTTTTGTTTTTCGACTATTTTTCGACAGACAGTTTATGGCAATGGCGTCCTTGAGCGGCCATCTTGGGTAGCCCGGACTCCTCGGTTCGTTCACTTTTCCAGCGAAAAAGCTCGCTGAATTGGCCCCGGCCTGGACCAAAAAATGAGCTTTCGGAATTGGTTTTACATTGTATAGGTGTTACGGCTACCGAGTCGTAACCGAATCTCGGGGCCATCTTGGTTTTGACTCGGTATTTCATCATGAAAGGGCGTCGAAAACGGCAGATTTTAGGTCAGTTTTGGAACAGACAATATTAAAGTTGGGTATCACGTGTTGGTGCATGGGGACGCATGCAGCAAGTAGCGTTCTGCGTAATCGAGTTTCGAACAAGATGGCCGCCTCGTTGATCGTTCGATTTGCCCCCATTTTCTGCGAAAGGCAATTGCTAACTTGTCGCACATTGCAAAAAATAAATAAATAAATACATCCATTTCAGAGGAAAAATCGGCGTGAAAGTACGTTCTAAAACGTCACCAGCAAATCTTGGGGATGGTTTTCCATGTTTCCATGAACCACAGGAAAACCCATAGTCCCATGAAGTAAGATGACCGAAAATGACGTCTGCATGGATCAATCTTGGTCCATTTTTTGAGAATGACCCTTATTTTTCTGGGCATTGCCATCATTTGTTGCGAATGAATAAAACTGGAATTATGTTTTTGGGCATTGACGCCATTTTTTGATTCGGAGTTTATTTTTAAAATGGCGTTATTTGTTTGGGCATTTAACGTCATTTTTTGAAGATGAGCAAAAATGACGTTATTTTCTGGGCATTGATGTCATTTTTTGAAATTGAGCAAAAATGACGTTATTTTCTGGACATTGACGTCTTTTTGTGAAACTGACGATGACGTCATTTTTCACAAAGTCTCGATAGGCCTACGCGCTCAACGCAAAAAACGTCTAAAAATTAGTAGGTGATTGTGATTCATTCGTATGTCCACACTAGCCAGAAATTGAGTAAAGATTCCCGAGATAAACGGTAGTTGTTCCTTTGACAGTGGCGCCCTCGTTTCCAGGTCGAGTGACAAGCAGCAGGCTGGCAACGTGAACTTCAAAATGTTACTCGTCATATATATATTTTTTTCTATTTATATTTTTACGCGTACATGTAGTTATATTATTCTAGGTCGAGATGTATTTCCGATGACGCGCACATGTTGGTGGCATGTGGCGTAAGCGGTACGCCCTCGGTCTGTGATTGACGCTAATTACGATCGTAAAATTGCGACAACCCTGGAATGTCCTCCGATTGGTCGACGATCTCTCCGAAATTGTCTCGGGATAAATATTGACACGAATCCTACTTTCGTTCACTTACCCCTGACCTCCACCACTCGGGGTCTGAACCTTTTTTTTTTATCAAAGTAGGCGCATCCCAAAAACCGAAAGTTAGGCCTACGTCGATGTAACCTGGGTTCAAACCCAACCGTGTGTTACCATACATGTACCGTGAAAACTCTTTTGAAAATTGCCTAATTTTCTATTCACCGTGGCTTTGGGAGGATGAAAAGGCGTGGGTGGTTTCTGTTCGCTTTTCCTGGCCAGGCCAAGATGGCTTCGTTAGATCTAGGGAAGTTTGGACAATGGTCTATTGTTTGCCTGATATCGCAGGGGCCCATTGTGGTTGTTCTTCAGAACGTGGAAAATTCTGCATCCATTAAGCTCGATGATGACGTGAGTAATGTATCTTGAATTTGCCAAGAAGACTCATAACAGGAAGACCATCTTGACTTTTACGGGAAGGCCATCTTGATAATCCTGCAGGAAGACAATCTTGATTTTGCCTGGAAGACCATCTTGACTTTGCCTGGAAGACCATCTTGACTTTGCCTGGAAGACCATTTTGACTTAGCCTGGAAGACCATCTTGACTTTGCTTGGAAGACCATCTTGACTTTGTCTGGAAGACCATCTTGACTTTGCCAGGAAGACCATCTTGACTTTGCCAAGATGACAAATCTGACTATACCAGGATGACCATCTTAACAATCTTGCAGAAGCACCATCTCGTGTTTACCATGGATGCTCTGCCGACTTTACCAAGGCGTCCATCTTCATGGCTTTTCTGGTAAACGGCCAAGTCTACGTGTCCAGGTCTTTGGCAAAAATTTCTCGACTTTTAAGAAAATCTTAAACGATTCGGACAAACGTGTACTTCTTAATGGTCACTAATTGGCAGGAAATCCAGATGGCGTGACGAGCTGCCACTGCACTTCGTCACTGATTGACGCCAGCTGTCGCTGCGGCTGTCGGGGACCTCGGCTACCAAAAGGATACTCGCTGGGGATCGGATTTCGCACCTTATTTTTTTCTGCCAAAACGTCGCATGTGTGGACTAATTTCTCGCGAAATAGAAATAGAGAGAGAGAGAGAGACTCAGCAATTTACGCCATGTTTCTCAGCTCGTACCGAATTCCCGCTGATTCGGTGTTGCTTTTTGACCACGTGGATCCTCAAAATGAAGGTCTGCGCCTGCTGTTGGCTTAGGTTTCTGTCTCTCGCCTCTCAGTTATTCAAATAGCAACACGTTTAGAGGCATCGGGAGGAGTTCAAGGACAGATACCACTTCCGGTGTTCTGACCTACTCCTCCAACCCCCTGCACGGTGCTCTTCTTTCTACTGTCGATCGAAATACGGACGAATCTCGAGTGAAGTCAAGATTTTTTCGTCTAAACCGTAGTTCGTATTATCAGAAGTCGAGCAAAACACGACTTCAACAAGAACTGAAGTGTGGTCGAAGTTTGCACGAAATCTTACCCCACTACTACGAAACGCGAGGTGCTGCGAATTTTATAGGTGAATTCCCCGTTATAACGTAACTGTTTCTTTTAAAAAATTGTCTAAAGTTCGTTTTAACGCAACATATAGTGCGAATGCTCGGAAATTCTAAAATTCATTCGTTTTAGACGAAAAATTTTAATATCCAAATTCGGAATTCGTCTTGAACGAAGAAATTGGCATTATTCGTCCATACGTACCTAGGACGGGGACTGGACGGGGCTGGAAGGCCCGGCATTTCCCGGGCTGTATTTCCCGATAGCGACGAAGTAGGCCTAATGAACGAATGAGTTACGAATCATGACCCCAGCGCCCCCATACCACTTCAGCAAAGGCGCTTCTTGGTAAAACTTTTCGCCGTTAATGTATTAAGGGGCCATTCTAAAAGGACGTTCTTACAATTTTCCCAAAATTGGACTCCCCCTGTCAGCATTGTGTCCGGTCAATCAGGACGTACTTTTTGGATGGCCCCTATACGTACATACATACATAGAGCTCTTCTGAGTACCTCTTTTCATCGATGTAAAAATCGCGCTG
>JAQGAO010005175.1:0-13974 GCA_034697705.1 Ommatoiulus sabulosus
TGCTTAAAGCTATGTTCGCACGGACACCTAAATTGTGACATAACTAAGAGAGTCTCTTAACTTTTAGGTGACTCAACTTTTCTCTCCTAGGTAAGTGTCTTTTTGTTAGGAGAGCTGTGTTTGCATGTCCACTTATGTGACTCTCTCACCCTTTTTTCATATTTAGATGACACTTAGGTGTCCGTGCGAACATATAGCTTAAGTCCCTATATTTTTAAACCATCAGTAAAAAAGAAATTTCCCGTGGTTTATTTCTTCACATAAAACGTTTGAATGAATGGATCGTACAATATGCATTTATGGCATTCAATGCATTCAAGTTGCTGTTTAGTTAATTCTTGGAGCGATCCATACTTTGTTTACATGTTTTTTTTTTTCATATTTAAATTCACGATGTTTACAGTAGCATATGTCATGACGTTTTACAGTTACATTCTTGATTCTTATGGCATACTCAGATGTCAGATCACCGAAATCAAAGCACACATTGAAATGCATTGCATTTAAATTGGTGAATTGCATTTCACAATGAAATATTCTGTCAATCTACAGTACATCAAGATGCATTCTTCTGCATATTGGGTCGAAATGGGGAACTGCCCGTGTTGATCTTGTAGCAAAATCCATCGAGTATACACCAAAAATTACTCCATTCTACTTTGCCTTTCCACTTTTGAAGTAAGGTGCATGAGATTGAACCACTTTCAAGTTTCAACCCACCCACACCGGTGTTTTCGAAGCGAGAAAACTTTATTATGCCCATTCTCTCTGATGAAGGAAGAGTCTTTGAGGTGTGAAGCCAATTATTTAACATAAAGGAGTAATGGCATCGAATGCCACACTCGAGGAGGATGTTTTGGGCAACAATTAGCTCAATATCTAAATCGTCGGCAGCGGCCACCTTGTCCGTGACCGGAATTCAGACATTTGAGGGGGAACTCGTTCTGCCTGTCAAAAGTAGTTGTGGATTCGCTAAACAACCGAGATGGTCATCAATGAAACGACCGTGGACCATTGGCCAACCGTTAAGCCGTTTCCAACAACCACTTTTTGGTGCTGTTCGAAAAACATGAAGTCGACAAGCCAAAAAAAAAAAAAAAAAAAAAAAAATGTAATCACTCCCAGACCGTGGGTGTTATCGTCTGTCGTCGTACTCTTACTGGTAATTGCCTTCCGTTGATGGAGAAAATTATACACACTGGCTGGCCGAGCTTTTTATTTCGGCTACGAGATGCACTTCCTGTTTGGACGATTGCTTTCCTCGAACTGCTCTGGAAGTGCTGTCGATTGCGTTTTTTGGAAAAGGCGGCCCTATACAATCTCCGATCTTCCAGGAACCTTTTACCCACAGTGCAATGGGACCGTTCTGAGTAACATGCTTGGTTAGGACATACTGTGCATGTGCAGTATTTTGCAAACTTAATTTTTAATGACGCGTGTGACAGTGCCCGGCCCTTTACGAAAGGTTCACTGACAGCTCACGCACATTTTGTTGTTTTCAACAGCATGCAGTCACGATCCGAGTATTTGCTGACGGTATCTGTTGTAAAGCTCTTTTTTTTTAATTTTCCAGGAATAAGGCATACACCGAATCCAGGCGTATATGCTAATTTTCCAGAAAATCTGGGTCAAAATTGACGCCATTGCGAAGAACAATGCGGGTTTTAAATCATGACATTGTTTATTTACCGTTGTCAGAGATCGTATGAATTCGTATTGACATTTTTTAAACTTTACAAGTTTTTTTATTATTAACAAACCAGAAAGTGCTTATGTACATGCATATATGCAAGATTTTTATTAAAAAAAAATTCGAAGCAATCTTGTGCTGGTAAATATGAGTTTGCACAGTACCCCACTTGTTACATCATACCATTAAATCGGATGCCTGTGCTGTATATATTGTATGTTCTGATCTTCTAAGCTATTTCTGGCACATGCCATTACGTTTGTTTGAATAGCCTATGGCGAGACGCCCGGCTTAATTGCGAGTTTTGCAGGCGTGACCCGACCTGGACCGACGTTTCTTCTCATGGTTAATTTTTTTTTCGTAATAATTATGTTTTATGTGATCGTACTTTTTATTGACGCTGGTTGCTATGTTTGACCCCGTTCAATTTTGCTACACATCGCATTAAAAAAGACACGATGTTTATTTTCTTTTTTCATTTGGATACCAAGTCTGGATGAAGGCAGAGGGCAGGGCTGGCTAAATCTATAATCCAACCAGATTATGATATTACTTACGGTGCTGCCACCTGTACGCTTGTAAAAAAGCAGTGCACCTCCTTCCTGGAGCAGTCCTTGTTTTGAAATGGAGAGTTTTTCAATGTCTGCATTCATGCACCATTTGCAGGCAGACTACTGCAGAATACTTTTTGAAAATGTAAATGCTAATGCGACTTGAACTCTTGGCATTTGTGGGTTTGTTTTCCAAGAATTCCACGTCACTTTCCAATAACAGAAGATTGTTTGTCTATGCCAAAATGATTTGTTCTATGCAGTTTAGATGGAAGTTACTTGAAGTTACGCAGATGACTTCTTCCAACTCAAGAACTTCATTTTCAGCCAAATGAGTCACTATAGGTGTATTAACGTCAGCTGAATAGGTCACATTGCATGCTCTTATAAAAGTACGGAGATTATTTTTATATACTTGGACTAGATGTCTTCCAGTAGGCAGAACCGTAGACATTGCTACAACTTGGAAAAAACCTGAAGATAATGAATCGGTCATCTATGGAAATGCCCAAAACATGGATGGCGTCTGTGATCCCCAAGGAACGCATTTTGTCAGTGTCGGATTGTCAAGAAAGCCAGTTGCGAAGACATTTTGGTTGAGACCAAGTGTCGGCCTACTGGAGCATTTCCGTCACTTGTTTTTTTTGGAGGGCTGACAACTCAGCCACGAAAATAGAGGCAACTTTTGCGCAAATGAAGCCGTAAAAACGCGCCTTCCAGCCATACACGAGAGGATTTCTCTGACAGACTGAAAAGACAGCGAAAGGGTTGAATGAGCACCGAGGTGGAAGCAGGCCAAGATGACGGCAAGAGCACCGTGGATTTTTCCCCAGTAGTTTTCTCTATTTTAACCACCGGTGCAAGGCTTCTGATGAAAACGTGTTTTACGCAGTTCATTACCAACGATTGCCAAAGAAATGGCCGCTTTTTTGCCATAATCCATCCTCGGGGACTCGTTTCGACTACTCTTCGCCAGCGATACGAAGTTTTGGTGTATAAAAAAACACACCAATGTTTTCCAATGTCTTCTTCTCGTGTTTTGCACCACGAGCGTGGATGATGCATCGCAGCGCCTCTCGTGCCAAGACGTCAGCTCCACCATTTGCCTTCGTGACGAGTGTTTGTGGTGAAAACGGTTGACAGTGTTTGGGGGACAACGCGTGCAAATATGGCATAAATTTTCTGGATTTATCCTCGGGCGACATTGTTTACCAATATAACTATCGCGTTGATGCATGTGGGTGCACGGTTGCGCTTGATTTGCCACCAATTTGGACTCGGGAATGCAGAAGATTTGTTTCTGGAGTGTCGTGTACTCGAACGATGCAATCGGAAGTGACAGGTTGCTGGTCCTTAAGCACGATCGAGACGATTAGTGTCCACTGGTTTTTGAGTTGTGAGGTACTGTAGACCAGAAACACCGTCAACTCCATGTACAATGCAATTCCAAAATACAAGTAATTTTCCTGACTGAGTACATGTACTGTGCAAATAAGCCGTATTTTCCAGATAAGGACTTGAGAACTCTGCCATGACAGGGATGCTATGACTCTGTGCTCGACTTAATTTTACCCATTTAATACGGTTAAAAAGGGGTAGCTACTGTTGTGTGGGACAATCTCCCATGCATTTTCGTTTCACCGCACCGGATGGTGCTGGAATAGTGTGTCAGGAAATGTTGGTCTTCCATTTTGTGAACTGGCTTTATCTAATTCTCGCTTTCGTTTTATGTGCGAACGCCGGGCATGGCACCCAGATAGCGAGGTTAATTGCTCGTGCTCGGATAAGTGCCATTTAATAGTCCTATGATTGATACTTAACCCATATTTGGTTGAAAGTAGATAAGTATATTTCACGAAACGATCCAATTTTCGATCAACAATCACCCGGATACGTGGCTCTGGATCGAAGCAATTGTGTAAACTGAACCAAGCGCTTCCAAATGCAGCTGAAATGCTCAGCTACATGTAATATCCGAAATCGTCCTTGCAAAAGCCCAGGGGGCCATTCAAAAAAAGAACGTCTGCAAAATTCCTCGAAAAATTGGTATCCCCTCCCTATATCTGCCATGAACCCTCATCTTGTACCCCCTCCCACCCGCTTGAGGACATCCACGAACCTAACTACGAGCGTACCTTTCGAGTCTTAATTCTTTGAGCATGCTGTTGTGAAAGTTTGCAGAAATTAGTAGCTTTTATGGAAAATTAGCAAGAATTCAAAATCGCAATTTTTTCTCACAAAGATTCTTATAAAATTTTAAAGAAGCTGACAATTCCATCTTTTGAAAAAAGCATTCGCTCATTTTCCTTGGTTGTTCTAGCCCGATTTTCATCCAAATTTTTGAAAATTTCCAGAACACTTTTTGGGCAAAACATTGGGACACATACAGTACACTGTATTGTACATGTACATCTCACAAATAAGATCGGTCACAATACTAAGCTTCAATACATGTACTGCTATTATTTACGATAAAACCATTTTCCGAGGTCATCTTTACAAATTTTTGCACGTTTTCTCGAGGACAAATTTGCAAAATTACCAACAGATTCTGATGACAATTTACGAAAATTCACAATCTTTTCAGAGCTCAAAATTTACGTTTTCCTAGTGCAAATTTGAAAATCCTTCAAAATTGTCCGAATACAATTTTTTGTATGTGCGGGTAGGGGGAGTCCATTTTGAGGACGTCATTTTTGAATGGCCCCTAATGATTTTTTTTTAAAATGAATGTTTACTAAACTGACGTCCACATCGAACTTCACCACCTTACTCTTGCTGATCCGCTCGATGTCCGGTACACAACTATACTTCCACTTACTCCCTTCTGGCTGATGTCCTTTTTTGAATGACCCTCGTGTTAGGGTCATTTCGATTTTTTTTGGTGCTAGATGGGTGCGATATAATTCTCGGACTCGCCATATGCGTGAGCGTAAACTCGCAAAACATGATTTATAATTTATCAAGCTCTTGACTGAGCCAACATGTTCGAAGATGGCCTGCTGGGAATTGTGCCGTGTAACCGATCCGAAAATTCGTAAATGCACGGTGCTTTTTTATTTATTCCGTGGACTGCAGTTTATTTATGGCGTGTGAACACGCCACCTAGTCACTGACTCGACGCCATTTTGATGGCCCAATCGATGCTGGACGTTTCCGCCTCGTCTGTCCTTCCCATTTCTCTGCAGGACCATTAGACGGATTTAACACAATGGGACACTGTTTGCCATTTGGTGTTTGCCAAGATGATGCTTTTCATGAATGTTTTGATAGACCATTAACCAAACTCGTTAATTGCCGCTGGAGGGCTCTAACATCTCATTTCCTCCCAACTACGGTGCAGGAACCGCACGCCATTTTACGCGCGCTTACTGGGAAATGGCGGATGACGCTTCCTCCAACGCGCTTTATCGGCAAGACAGGAAGCTTGAATGAACTTGAAACTATGAATGATAGTATTAAAGTCGAGTAGATCGATTAGACTTTTCGAGGAATCTTCAACTTCCTTCCTTGTTTGCTTTCGCGTCAGAATTAGGCGGCGTGGTTGCGACACATTCTGAAGCAGGATTATGAATGAATCTGCTAAATTCGACGATCATCTTGCTTGGAAAAATCCAGGCAAACCTGCGCTCCAGGAGTTTGTCATTTGGGGTCTCCAAAGAGTCGGTAGCCACTGTGGGCTGTTTAGATTTGGGCATTAGAATTCACTTGGGCAAACGGGGTAAGGCATGAAGGACTAATTAGAAGATCTTGGACAAATTAATACGTAAGCAGGGTAAGCTGTGAAAGATTTTGGACAAAAAAGTACTGCTAACAAGATCTTGGGAAAATAAGTACCATTTGGAAGATCTTGGAAAAATCAGTACCCTCTGCAAGATCTTGGGAAAATAAGTACCCCTTGCAAGATCTTGGGAAAATAAGTACCCTCTGCAAGATCTTGGGAAAATAAGTATCCTCCGCAAGATCTTGGGAAAATAAGTACCCTCCGCAAGATCTTGGGAAAATAAGTACCCCTTGCAAGATCTTGGAAAAATCAGTACCCTCTGCAAGATTTTGGGAAAATAAGTACCCTCCGCAAGATCTTGGGAAAATAAGTACCCTTTGCAAGATCTTGGGAAAATAAGTACCCTTTGCAAGATCTTGGGAAAATAAGTAGGCCTACCTTTTGCAAGATCTTGGGAAAATAAGTACAGTAGCCTACCCTTTGCAAGAGTCTTGGACAAATATAGCAACTTTTCTGACATGTAGAAGACTTCGTTATAGATTTTAGGCATGGTAGTCTTCATTTCAATACTTCAGACAACGAAGTCTTCGTTGTGTCGATTCAAACAAGATTGTTTTAATTATGGCGAATGCAGACATGGAAATATTCAAGCTTTTTGTTATGTTTTTCAAATGAAGCATATTATGGTGATGTTGTGATACTCTCCAATTTCCAATTTGAAATTAAAACCCAAAATGTCATTTTATTGAGAAACATAACAATAATAGATGATTGTAATATTAATGGAATTTTAGTGTATTCACTACCCTCAAATAAAACACTCAATGCTAAATGTGCATTTTAGACATGTTTTAGTTTTCATAAATGTTAAAATAATCTATACTGATTATTGTTATGTTTCTCAGTAGCCTATGTTAATTGTGACACTTGTCGATTTTCCATTAAAATATAGGTATCTAGTACATCGTGCATTAACTGGGTTTATTAAGCGGCTGTTCTCCCAACTTTTTCCCCCTAAATTTCCTGCAGCTGTTAATCAGCAATGAATTAAAAAGATACCGCAAATCCTTGGACTCGAGGGCATTGTTTATTGATGGTCAGTTGAAGTTATAAATAATGATAATCCCCATAATAATCCCCAATGCGCATTCCAGGGAATCCAGGCTACAATTTAAAATACACGTCGTGCATCTCATCGCATTATCTTATCTTATCTTAAAAAATAAAATGTATGGCTTTTGTCAATTAGGTGAGAATATGTCGCAGTTTTTATTTTATTCCTAATTCCTCTTTTTTTAGATTTAATGGTGCAAATCAGTTGCGCGAAATGAGGCATAGATGACGCTGGAAACATGGCCATAATCCATTTCTAGGCCCCATTTGCATTGTAGTTACCCTGATGCCGCGTATAAATCAACTTACATGTACATGATATTCTGTAAAAATCTGTTCCAAAAGTGTGGTGGTAGTTGGGTGCCCTGCGTGGCATCAGTCATTGGGTACAGAATTTGATATTTGGTACAGAATCACGTTTCATGTGAAAACACAAATCACCTAATGATTGTTCATAAACAGTTTGACACTATGCCAAATTTGATGCATCCTCTCTCTGGCTTTTGTGCTTTTATGTTTACTCGACTAGGGGCAGTAGTCTCAGTGACGTCAGAAATCGATCTTCGAATTTGGTCTGTAACGCAGGTGGCGCTGATGTATACGCAAAGTAGAGAGCCTAGCGCCTTGGATGAAGCGCCACCTTGCGTGCGTTATTTCGGAACGTGCTGCCGTTCACGAAAAACTAGGCTAATTATGTACAGCCTCTGAAACCTTGTAAAAATAAAACAGTTTGCATAAAAAGCATGGTATTGCACTATTGTTTTCAAAGATTGTTTTATAATGCGTGGTGAATTCCCGTTTTTTGTTGAAATTTTGTTCATTTCCGCGAAACGGCAGTTATCTGTTTCCGTGTTGCATTTTTCCATCTTTTTTCCCCCTGAATTAAATGCAGCTGTTAGTCCACGATAAATTAAAAATATCCCGCAAATTCGTGGACTCGAAGGCATCGTTTTATGATGGTCAGTTGGAGGTCTGCATGATTAACGGTATTTCCTTAATATTGCATTGTTAATTATTGCAACACGCATTCCAAGTTTTTTGGCCTATAAAAAAAACGAGAACGAATACTGGCCAATATGGGCATGCAGAGATTCTGCATGAGATGTATACTGTTGACCCTTCGCGAATAGGTCATTTGCTGCAAAGGATGAGCTGACATTCCGCATCATCTTCATTCATCACTCTTAGGCCCTCCTAAAGTACATGCACATCAGGGCGAATCTGGAAGGAGACTTTCTATTGAACATTGAGACAGCCGGATTTGCATGTCTGGAAAACTCCTGATGTTTTTTCTCTGCAAAGCTGGGCATGCTCAAAATAATTATTCATCTGTATAACAAACTACTGCAAACCAGGTGGTATTGGTATGATGCGTAGATATTGTGTTTGATATTGGGCATTGTTTAGTTTCTTTGTGCTAGACGGCGCAATTTAAAAGATGGCGCAAGAGGCATGCATGCTACTTTTTTTTGTAGATCATTTTGGTCTTGCTGCATGGGCTCTTATTGAATCCTGATTGGTTTGCCCAGGAAGCGAAACTGCATGTCGAAGTTTCCTCATGATTTTGTCAATATTTTAACAGGCAAGGTTCTTCCAAGCTATCGCATTGCTTGCGCTAATTTGTTTACTTCGAACCCATTGCCTCATGTACTGTATACCCGGCTCAGATAGTCAAATTCATGGGAAAATACTCAACATTTTGCGGATATTGCCCTCAAGATATGTTATCTGGAAAGGGATTTGCATCCTTTCTGGGATTGCAGAATTCGCGTTGCCTTTCTGTCCTACTTTCCGAGACAGTGTATTTGCTCTCCATAAAACTGAGAAAAGTTGAATGTGTTGAGCATTTTACTTTTTTTGTTATGTTAATATGCATACATGCTTACATCACGTTACATCATGTACATTATGTTGCCTGCATAGGACATGCAAAAGAAAATTTACTTCAGAAGAATACATATACACTGTAAGCCTGATAATTAAGGTACCTTTTGGTAACTATTTCAGGTATGCAAGGGCCTGCAATAAATTAAACAATTAGAATGTGCACCGGAAATTGTCTTAATTATAAGACGTATGTTCTTTGGGGGAAAATGTTGGTCCATATACACGCATCGATATCATGAGGGTGTCATCCGATGTGACCAAGTTTTCGTTTTGTACCTAAGCCTGGCTACAATGATATTAATCTATAGAATTATTCAAGGTAATGTGCATCCCTATATTTGTAATGATAGAATCTCAAGAAAATACCACGTGAATTTTTAACAAAATGTACACGTATAGAAACGTGTATGTTAATTGGTCAAACAAAAATTATCAGTTTCTCGCTTATTTTTTTTTAAAGAATTAATAGAAAAAAAATGCACATGAATTCGCACGGACAGTAATGTCACTTCCCATTTTGCATTATTGCTGTATTTTTTGTATACAAGGCAGAAAATTGAAAGGACCTTATATTAAAAGCTTAAACCTTAAAATAAAGGCACTTAAAACTTAAGAGAGTATAGTTTTAATACCATTGTATATAGTTTAGCACCGCCTTCAAGCGGATTTGAGTGTTTGTTATGCTGTTTCAGCAATTTCTCACAACGGAAGCAAAGACTTATGTTTCATCAATTGTTCGTGAACATTCACTTTTCTATTTTGATCCTCACGCGCAAACGCTCTTTACTCTTTGGCTCAAACTCCAAACACGTTAGCACTTTTTTTTTTGTTGTCGCGCTTTATTTACGGAGTTGAAGGATTTTAAGAGCCTGAGCTCTTGCTCAGTTTCATATACTCATGGCTCAGGCCCGGATGTAAACTAAGACCAGTCGAAAGTTCGCAAATGCATCCTTTTCCCCGCTGGAAATTGGTCATCACGCATGGCCAGAGCAACTCGGAGGAGGATCTCTGTTGCGTGTAACGTACGGGACGGAAACTACAATGGACGGGTGGTGATCCCTACCCCACCGTAACGCGTATTTTGTCTCCACTGTTTGCCCAAATTACCTTCGTTCGAATCGGAGCAACCCGGCCAGGTAAAAATTCGAGGGGAACCACCTCACCCCCGTGCACGTGCGCTTCGATAACGCACTTTATAATCACATCGAATTCAGATAGGCGGCGTGCTGGTTGTCCAATAAACGGCTCTGGCGTTTGCTCCAGGTGGAAAAAAGAAGCCCGTGGCCAGAAGCCGAAGTCGTGAGCCTGCCTGGCGCTTTTTATTTGGCGGCTTTCTTTTTTTTTTCCGAGTGTGCGCCGGGCGTTCGTGGTTGCATGCCCCTGAGCTTTAGCCTACTTTCCGAATTTAAATATGGAAAGTGGCGGAGGGAGAAAAGGCTTTCGTCGACGGTGAGAGGAGCAACTTCGGAATTAACGGCTTTTTCGGCGACGTGACCTGGATTCCGCGGCTCTGTCGTGGCGCGTGTGCGTGTTGTGCTACCAGCGTTTTTGGAAGTGGTGGTGGGCCGGTCGACGGCTGGAAGTTCCGAAACCCCCCCTGGACGTCGTCATGGCCAGTGCGAAGGCAGGCGCCACCGAGAAGGTAAGGGCCTGAAATTGTATAAACCCTCGTGTGAAAGTCACATCGGTGGTTGTTGAAGTTGTCTGTGGAGTGATGCATCTTCTGTGCTCGAGGCTGCTTGTTTTTCTACGTCTTGATGTCTTCTCTAGATGTCTTCTCCGAACTTTGCATCTCAAGTTCGGACTAATGCTCGAAGACAAAATCAAGATGTTTGGCAAAACTGGAAACGTAACTTTTGCATATTTCCAGTGGCGAAATGCATCTTGATTTTTGTCTGTGAGCATTATGTTGAATGTGGATGTGGAATGTGAGCATTGGTCTGGAGTTAAGATGCAACGCTTCTTTTCCGCAAAGACGTTTACACAAAGAATGTTTTACACAATTAGAAATGTAACTTTTCGTAAGTTGGCCGGTACATGTAGTGAAATACATCTTGATTTTGTCTACAAACTTTCTATTCTATATTCGCTATATCCTAATCTTCAATCTATGCAGTCTGTTCATAGTTCCATTTGGCAGGGTGATCGTTATACAAATTAAGTCGGACTAAACAATTTGGTCATGATGGACCACAAAGATCATCTTAAGTATCAACACTTTCGTTTTCTAATTGCAATATTTATGTGAACATTTCGTTTGGCTCGATCTGTAACATTGTAAAAATATTACATGTACTGCTCTTGTATTGTACATTTCCAGTGCCTTTTTGTGCTGTAATATTCCTAAATTGTTTCTTCTGTAGCATCCGTTGAACCTTAGGGCGAAGCATTATGAATAAGTTAATAGTAGCATGTCATTAAAATCCCCCTCTATTTGTTTATCATTCGGTCACTTGAAGGATGGATCAATGCAAACACCAGTTTCTGAATTTAAGATGCATCATGATGTTTTGCACCAAACTGAAAACGTACGAGGAAATTAATGGAATTTGCAGTTGTGGATATATCGATTTTTATCATGTATTATCTGAATTTGTGATTCGCCTGCAGTTTTCATGGTTATATATCTTGATACTTGGGTGATTTCATTGACCTCAAAATATAAGATCAATATAGATGCAAAAATTTCCCAAATTTGTTTTTAAGGTTTAAGGAAAATTATTTCAACTCCTGCTGGTTGAAGCATATGTTGCCATCGCTTATCGTTGATAGGGATCGGACAAAAGTAAAACAAAACACCCCGTTTATCATCGATTCATCAGATTATCACATTCCGTGGATAAGGGAATGATTATAGCCTAACCTTGTTACGAGATTTTTGTTTTGATCCGTGAAGGTGAACGATTTGCCGTGGCTTTTATGAATAAATGCAAAAGAAAACTTCAAATATACTCGTTGACTATAGCTGCTGGAGCATTTCAATGAAAGTGATGAGGTACTCATGTTCCTCGAAGAATTTGTCGAAGCCAAGTATTTGAACGCGTTGTTGCAATTTGTGATGATGGTATAGTTGGTATAATCTAAGTCTGGACTATGTCAGACAACGTTTCAACGGTATTATCGTTATATCCAAATCCATCCATATGCTTTCTTGAAGATTTGGACAATCTAGAGCATTCCCCCACCGATTTTTCTGCGATCCTTGTAGAAATCGCGCGGTTTTAACCGATCTGTCAGCAACCGAAATCCTAATCTGTTTATAGGAGTCAATCGAATTTGCTTTCCATTTCAGTCTTGAACGGATGTTTTGCATCGTATCCATCAGTGGCATGCATTATTCACTCGAGCAACCTTGGCTTTCCGGAAATTGGCGCTGCCTTGCTGCGCAGCTCCCTCACACCTTGATGAAATTACACGTACAAATTGCGACGTTAATAAGTAGGTTATCGCGAGCTACTCATGTCGGCTGGAGATAAAGATTTTTCTTCAGAGGGGTCACCCCTTGGCTATAGGATACGCACAATTTTTCGCCTAATTGTTGACAAATGTGACGGAATTCCTGTTTTGGCGTTGCTGCCGTCGAAATGCGAGGAATGTAAAGTAGGCTAGGGGGGAAAAGTTTCGGATGGTGTGTCTAGCCGAACGATATAACCGGCCTTGCGCTTTTTACACGTATACATGTATGTCCAATTAGGTTTATTGTCCAGGAATTTGTTAGACCCCAGTTTTGAGGACATTAAAAACGTGGCTTAAATGTCCATAATTTCCAGCGACTTCTATTGACTGCATGCGCTGATGTGAATTCGCATTTAGTGGGGATATATAGACTGCCTTCGAAGCTGAAAATTCGTTTGCTGATTCATGAAATAATCGTGAAAGCTAATGCTCGGATCTTTCGCAGTTTTTTTTTTAACCTTTTCCAAGGCCGATTTCATACTTGAAATGCCAATGAAAACAATTTTAAATTGAAGTGATTCAAGTCGAATTCGCTGAGCTGGAAAGCGTTAAAGGATTGCAACAACGCTTCCTACATGTAAATCATAAGTTTTATAAAGGCAAACCAAATTTAGGCCAATTATATTATGGAGTGATGGCCAATATGATGGATGACCTGATAACCAATTCTATGACATGATGGCCAATATTATGACGTGTGATCACCGATACTATGACAGGATGGACAACATTAATATGACGTGCATGATAACCAATGATGGCCAATATTATCACATGGTGTCCAATGTTATGGCATAATGTCCAATATTATGTCATGATGCCTAATGCTATCGCATGGTATCCACAGTAACTATTGCCCACCGTGTCCCTCGTTCTTTCCTGGGACCACCCTGTGGAGTTCGTCCCAAATCTGTCCTGTCAGCCTCTCGGGACAGGGGGTTCCCTGACCCGCGTGAACGATTTCCATGGCCTTAGCTGTCTGTGCTCCTTAAAACCCTCACCTCAACTCATGGCATTATAATGTTCAATATTGTGGCATGGATGTCCAATATTGTGGCATGAATGTCCAATATTATGACTTGGATGTCCAATATTCTGGCATGGATGTCCAATATTCTAGAAAGGATTCCAATATTGTGGCATGGGTGTCCAATATTCTGCCATGGATGTCCAATATTTTGGCATGGATGTCCAATATTAATGTGGCATGGATGTCCAATATTAATGTAGCATGGATGTCCAATATTAATGTGGCATGGATGTCCAATATTAATGTGGCATGGATGTCCAATATTAATGTGGCCTGTATCATCTGGATGTCCAATATTGTGATATGGATGTCCAATATTATGACATGATGTCTATCATTATAATGTCCAATTCAATGGCACGTTGACCTGCAAGTGGAGGCTATTTTATGCAATGATGACCAAAAGTATGACATCATGTCCTTTATTACACAGTAAAAAAAAATTACGTAAAATCTACGGAAAAGTACTGGCAGCAGAGATAACGGCACCCGTTCCGTAAAATTTTAAAAGTACCGTAAAAGA
>JAQGAO010005176.1:0-13973 GCA_034697705.1 Ommatoiulus sabulosus
ATGCTCCTTTTACCTGGTACCGGTATTAGAATTTTAGACAAGCGCCGGACCTGCAATACCCGCCTGCCTTTATTAATTGCCGGGGGGGTTCCCCGGAATTTGCACATAAGCGCCCCGGCGCTTAATTCAGTTTTTACGGTATGCTGTAGGTCTGTGGTTCACTAATGGTAATATTTTCAATGTAAAAATTTATAAGGAACATATTAAATCAACAAGCTGTTTTCAAAATTGGACGGGACAGTGGGGGGTTGGGGGGGAAGAGAGAGGGTGTTCACAAACAGGACAAGGGCGGACAGGGGAGGGTCTAAAAACCTGGAAAAATACAGGACGTCCTTTAAGGATGATCCCTAATGCGCATTCCTGAGGGAGACTATTTCCATCGAACAATGCGAGATAGTCCCCCTAGTGGCAAAAGAGCAAACATTTCGTTCAGGAAACGCACTAAAGATGTCAAGTAGTTTTAATTTAGTAAATAACAGGGGGAAAGTTAATGTAATTTTTGCGCGCTGATGTAGGAGTGAGTACCTTGACCTCCGCACGAAACTTCCTAAATTCGTTCGCGGAGTTAATAAAATAACATCACGTAATATTTCCCTATGGGCGTTTTTCGGCGCACTTTTTATTTCGCTGCAGCAGGAAAACAAATTCAAGCTCAGTTTTTACACGCATTAATGGCTTAAAAGAACGAAGCAAAAACGAGCGGCAATTTACCTTGCCATTTTTTGCGACTATTTTCCTATTAAGTTTTCCCCCGGGGTTTGATCGCGTTTTGGCAAATAAATTTCATATTAATTTCAGGTCCGAATTAAAAAATGCAGCGTGGCAAAAGCAATTTCCGCGATGCATCATGCAGTTATCAATAATTGGCTAATTCGCTGCGGGTCAGTAAAATTCTACATGTAAATTAAAAAACAATTGTTTATATGAATGTTTATGTTCAAGAGTGGAACATTATTTTGACTCAATAGCGGTAGTCTCATGGAAGTACATTGTAAATTTATTAAGGTTATATACGTTAAACGTTTAGTGTAACGTACGTTTTGATTAGCGAAGAAGTTTCTCCAGAAATCACTATCCAATTATAATGAACCAATCAGAGAACAAGAAAAGAGCAGTTATTTTATGAGATATCAGACAGATGTTAGGAAAAACCTGAAAATGTTGTGAAGTTGTGCATAATTACGAGCTACCTTCCGTTTTGTATTTGTATTATTTGACCAATTTTGAGAATGCATATCTACATGTACGTGTACATAATTATGTTTTTCATTAAAATAGCAGCAAGTGTAGTTTTATATTTTCAAGAAAACTATAGCATAATTTCAAATTGCATTCTCAATTATTTTATAACTACATACTTTAAAAGAATAATGAGATGTTTCTATTCAAGCCACAGCTGTATTAAAACGGATAATTGTACAATCATATATCTTGCTGATAATCTAACGATCATACATGCGATTAATATCTAAATGTATGATCATATTATAGATCTATATAGGGACATAATGTCTCTATAAGGATCTGTAATAGTGCATCGCATAAGGCTCGCCTCTATGAGGCTCCGTAACTGCATTATAAAATGACGGAGCTTCCCAGGGATAGCCTTTCCCATTTTCATACTTTTCGCAGTTCGAAGCCGCTCCCTAGCTTGCTGCCAAAAATTGAGTGACATGTCACAAGTAGAATAAACTGGGCGTTTTTGTGCCGAGTCTTGAAAAAAAAAAAAATGATATCAATGAGGGAACAAAATAATATTAAGATATTGCGTTATGGAGCGAGTACCTCATCATTACGTGGGAGGTTCAAAAAGCCTACGACAATTTTCGCAAGATTTGATCAAAGCAAAAAAAATCATATATAAATGACCCTCCTTATAACACAGGCCTCGAGGCATCGCGCTAGTTTTATTAACTACAGACTTTAACAAGTAGCAGAGATTGTGAAAGAAAGAAAGAAAGAAAGGACGTCGCCGAAAATAGGTGTAAAAAATATACAAAATCTTAGAAGTTTAGAACCAAATCGAATTTATCGTTTAAAATATAAAATTTGGACAAACATGTTTCAGAGCACGTTATCTCGTATTAAATTACACGCAAGAGGTTAGCAGTTTTAATAGCATCGTCGTAATTCAGGGTGCACTCATTCAATTAACTGCTAACGTTACGAAGAACAATGCAAAATGTAAAAAGGGGGGGGGGGAAAGAGAGGGTCAGGGGAAATGTAAACGTTTGGCAAAACATCCGCACTACAAGCATAAAAAACGGAAAGTTGTTAATATAATTGTTTCCGGTTTACACGTGGACGGTCAACGCAGTTAGGGGCCATTCAAAAAGAACGTCCTCATGTAGGGGGTATAGGTTGAGTTACTAAATAAAATCAGTTCCCAAAGTAAAATGGAAATTGAGCGCAATATCGTGTAGGTGATGTGTTATAAATTGCAAAAGTCAGTAAACGGGGTAACTTTAGTCCTGGAAAACCTGGAAAAGTCAGAGAACTTAAACAGCTTGATTATGGTCCATTCGCAAACTTTCAAATTTTCACAGTACGGATTTTCAAAATTCTCCTTTTTCTCGAGCATAAACTCGTAAAATTTTCAACATTTTCCGAGCTCATCTTTACAAATTTTTCCATTTTTTCGCGAGGACAAATTTGCAAAAATTTCCACGTTTAACCCAAGTACAAATCTTCAACATTTTCAACTGTTTTCGAGTACAGATTCGTAAAATTTTCAACAGATTCTGAAGACAATTACGTTCTCCGAGTACAAATTTGCAAAACTTTCCTGATACAATTTTTTAAAAGTTTCGGACGTCCGAATGGGGGTGCTGATTGACCGGACAAGGCGTACAGGAGGTAGGTGGGAGTCCAATGCTGGGCAAATTTTGAGGACGTCCTTTTTGAATGGCCCCATACCTAGAAACGTTCAAGCTTTTACCCCCCACCGGAAGCGTCCCTTTCAGGAAATTTTGAAAATGCACTGGCGTCCCCAGTGTAGACAGACAGTCAGACAGTAGCCATAAATCCTATCGAAATTATGCATACTCGTTAGCCATCGACTTTCAACACGTGACAATTAAACGGCCAAGGACAATAACGAGGGTGGGGGTGAGAAAAGCAGACTCTTGTTTAAGTGCAGCAGCTAATTGGAATTTTTAAAAAAAAATATTGCAGAGGGAGGGGAACGAGGCGAACCGCTAACTTTTCATGAAATTCTGACCCTGCAGGACACTTCCCCACTCAGGTGTTGTGTTTTAATGGCGCCATGTCCAGTCTGTTCTCTGTCCGAGGGTGGAGTGGTCAGTTCCTGCCCAACCTTCCAAAGAGATTAGGCGCATTTTCTACTCCGTAACATCCCCTCTTTTTTTGCTTAAGAGATAGCAAACGTCAGATAGGGGCAGGAGAGGGCGCCTCTCATCACCCAGATTTTAAAACAACTAATTCATTTATGATAAGGTTTATCGGTAGTGATTGAGAAAAGACGGGAGGGGGAGCACCATAAACCCACGTGCTCACGCTGCAAAAATAATAACCTTTGAACTTGTCGAGAATCGCATTTCTTGGAACGAACTCATTACGATTAATCAGGCGATTAAGGAACTTATGAGCTATAAATTATCGTGACTACCAAAATAGGCAATTTAAAACGATTAATTAGCTATGTCAAAGGTCTGATGAGTGATGCTAAGACGATGGATGACCTTAAAAGTCGTCCAAAAACGACGTCACCAAAGTGCAGCTAAAATTGAAGAAAATTAATGGCAGATAATTGTAATCTATAGCGTTGGTACAACTTAAAGCTGACATTCTTCATTGCTCAACTAGACATAACATCGGAATTAAGATAAAAGTTAATCTTTGTAATCGCAGATTACGCTGGAAGATGCTTTACAAGTTTACATGGTCAACTTTTTCAGGCAACAGAGGAAAATCCCTCAGTTTTAATTTCGCAACAACATACTCGACAGTTGATAATAAACAAATTTTGAAAAAAGCTAAACGAACTTCTGAAAAATAAGAAAAATAATTCGGTAGAAAATGCGAGCGCTCATATATGGACGAGTATACTGTATTTCTTTTTCTTGAAAGCGTATAACTTTTCGGGTACTGACTTTATGACCCGAGTCACCAAGTTGCATTTAATTAAAGAATACATTATTTGTATTTTTTTTCTGGCGTCACAGATGGCGCTGTGCTCGTCAAACTGGATTTTTAGATTAAAAAAAAAAAGGTGAGGTCAACTTCCTATATCCCGATTACTGCTCAGTAACCCTTATGTTCTTCATGTCTCTGAAATAAAATACTTTTTATTTGGTATGCTTTTAAAAAATGCCATTTCTTAGCGTACGTACGTAAGCGAATTAGGCGCGTAATGTTGCAATAAAACTGGTAAGACTAGGACATAAACTAGCAATTTATGTTTGATCATGAACCACTAACTTACGTGGGACTTATCACGAGGAAGTTTGTCCCTCACCAACTGCACAAATACATGCAAGAATTGAATTAAATTTAATGACATTTCGATGACGGGTGGCACCAACCCAGACGGCTAATCGATGAATAAAACAGATTTCATGGTGCTTTTGGGCGGCGAAAATCGATTTTAATCGTCTATTATACGCTAACACGAGTTTGATGCAACGCGGTGAAATGGCATCGCTCGTAAAATGGCATGCAGGCTTTGCAACGTTTTATTATTTTATTAGCCCCGTGTTTACATCGGCTCAATTCGACAAGTATTATAGATTAAACAAATGATTCATTCTGTCATTAAATCCACATTTACATTCTTTTCAACCGATTTATTTCACGCAGTCGCAGCCCTTTTATAATCAAATAAAGGTGTTGCAAGATATACACGGTGAGTAATGATAATGCTTTTCAAGTTCACTTCAAGTTCAAACCTACGTAAAACATATAGGGTGTGCCATAAAATGTCCAAAAGCTGTTCATTTCTTACAATATTTCATGCTTTCCTAGGGTGCGAGCACAAAGAATGCTTACTTTCGACGTACTTCTTTCGTGCTTGTTTTTAACTTCTTTTTTCCAGCTTTGGGGCGCACAATGAACGTTGATATCAGCGTGATGGTCAGTGTGCTTGGTGGCGCCACTGCATGCGTTGGGATAGGTGAAACATTCCGCGTAAAACCTATCTTATGCATGAGCATTAATTAGCATCTCATGATGAGCGCAGGACACGTTTTTACGGTACATAAGCGGCATACAATCGATAGCTACACTTTTGACCATATGTAATCCGTGTGACACATTGTGTCTTAAAAATCTGCTTTTAGATTTCCAATCAGCGCTTTCTTTGTGTGCGCCGTCATTTAAAACGCATGCCGTATTCTTATCCTGCTTGGTGGCGCTATAGTGAATACGCAAATAAGCATTCTGTGTGTTCTCACCCTTATTTCGAAAATTTCTTATTTATAACTGCATTTATTTGAAGCTACTTGTACATCGCACTTCCGCCAACTACATGGCATTTTTATATTGACAATGTTCTCAGTGTCGTTTCGGGCCTGCACAGCTCTTGTAAATTTACTGAAATTATACGCAATGCTGCAAAATATACAGGGCGCGTCAGAAATCGTTCTAAAATTTTAAAAAAAAACTGATGGCAAAGCAACGCCATCTGAGAGAAAACAAATGTTACGAAAAATTAATTATTCATTCATACTTTAAAAACATGAAAATTGAAAGGAGTGACCAAAAAATTAAATCATACACGCTGCATGCAAGGTGTATTACAGCCTATTCCCCAATCTTATACGACACGCACAAATACAGGGCGTCTCAATCATTAATCACGTATCATTACAGAACTTACGAATTATTCGAATTAATGTTTAAAACTGCTTCTGGCGCATGGTGCACATCTTTTCGTGTCCCTTTGACCATTGCATGCCACGTTGATTAACAGATTAAATCGTTTTAATAACCCGCGTTACGCCATTCAAGATTAATTATTCATTCATATTCATTAATTCTAAGGCTATTAAGCGATTTCCGGTTACACACGGTCATTACCGATCATCTCAATTAAATGTTTGAAAAATTAATTTTCGCATAGGTGCCAATTGCCACGTTGCGAAACCATACCTCCTTCATCATAGTCAACGCACATTATAAAATCTGACACAGCACTCATTAAGTAGCACTTACGCACTTGACATTGGATTTTACGTGCCTTCGTGTAACCACAAATAATTATAGGACTCGCGTGATTGGGGTCAATTGTATCGAGCCACGCATCAATCTTCAAATCACGATTTGAAAAAAAAAATTAATTGGAAAATATTATGGGAAATTTTATACGCGGAGATATTTAACGTCAGTGCATAAATCTTCCGTTCATTGTTGAGATGACTTTTTGGCAGTTATTTCGTGAAAAATTAGACAGAAAATGTAATTGGGGCGTTTCGTTGGAAAACTATAACAGAAAGTCATTAATAAAGTTCATTATTTTTTGATGTTTGGTGTAGCAGCTTGGGAGAAAAAATAAATGCATGCATATTTATACATGTATATAGGATAAATTGAAATAGAAATCGACCAATTTCATTATACATGTAGTGCTGCTTTACATGTACTAGTACATGAGGAAGAATATTTCATCTAAATATATAAAGAAGAGATGTATGTTCCGATCGTTGTACATGTACATTATGTGGATGTTCTGATTGATGCATGCCTGGTTCCGGGGTAGCGGTTATACGGAGCCTCGTACTGAAGATTACTTTTTTTTTTTTTTTTTTGCTTTTCGTTTTGTACGTGATGACGCAAAACGCGTACAAAACGAAAAAAAATTATCTTCCGCTACGGAACTCCGTATGTTTTGTGGTTCGTTCATTAGGCCTACTTCGTCGCTTTCAGTCGATCGCTTCGTTCTATCGGTAAGTACAACCCGGGCATAGCCGGGCCGTCCAGCTAGTATAAAATAATAAAAAAGATTAAAGAATATTTCCAAGCGGTAGAACATTTAAATGTCAAAATGTCCCTAAAAGAGCTGCAGTATGTATTTTTTAAAAATTGTATAGCAGCTCGTCAGCTATGAAATCTGCCAAATTTAATTGAATAGTTTTTTTTAAATGTTTAGAAGTTTTTGGGAAAAGGAAAATTGTTGCGAAAAAGGATTGTTGTTGCGGAGAAATGGGCTTTTTGTAAGGATTTACACGTAAATGAAGTGCATTCATTATTCAAATGGTATTTTTGGCTCATTTTTTTAAAAATAATGACAAGGTCAAGTGGTAACCAACCAATTACAAGAAGTCCACGTAAACATGTCAAATATTTCTTGTCAAAATTCCATGACAACATCGTTTTTTGCTCATATTTCTTAATTGGTCGCTAATTAACAAAAGCTAGTCTCAAATTAAGATCCAATTCAATTAGGAGGTCTTAATTGAAAAGGGAGCCTGCTGATGAATAAACGGCGCATTTGCTAACGGAGGAGAAAAATAATAAAAACACGACTTCAGTGAAAGCATCAACTAACAAAAGCTTTAGAAATTTCCATAGAAAAAAATCTCAAAATGTCATTAGTAAGTCATTATACCGAAGTGGAGCTCCTTGCTTTTTAATTAGTAAGTCTTAAACTAATTCCTCCATGAAGCTCAAAATGTACATGTACGCCCACATATAGAAGTACACGTATACATAAAGCTCAATCCCAGCACTCTGTCACAGCCTCAACAACTTCCGTTTGAAACCGATTTGTATGTACCAGGTATACTTTGCCCGATTGCTCCAATATCAGTTTTAACGTTAATAAACTCTCGGTTAAACTACCGTTAAATATTTCATTACGGGTGCGATAATATTATCATTTTTGCCATGAATGCGATCGAATAACTTCAACATCTTTAAACGACCATCAGGCATCAACACTCGATATTTTGACCAAACGCTATAATCGAAATTTCGTTGTATCCGGTTTTGATATGAATATTTGGACTAGAAAAAGTTGAAATACTTTGATAAAAATCTCTTTACACACGTACGTGGGGTAGGATTTCATCCAAACGTCGATGGAACTAGATTTTATCGTTTAAGCGAAGTTTTTTCTGACTTTTGATAAGAAAATAAAAACTGGTTGAGGAACAATTAAGTCTCGTCAAAGATCCCTCAAGATTTGTCGTTAACGAATTTTGGACTTTTAAAACAAATGTATGCAGATAGATGGGAAATAACCATGACGATGTTGCACGCTGTTTGAAAAAATCTTTCCGAAAACATCGTTCTAAGCGTTATTTCGCTGTAAGCAGGTATGCCATCATGAACGTGATATCACTGTATACGCAGTGTACCCATCACCAGAAATCAATCACCGATGGAATTGGGTTTTGCCGACCTTAAATTTCGGTCATGATTCCCTGGGAGCAATCAGCGATTGTTTACCTTTTGAAACATCAAAGGCCATGCACGTATCACAATAGAGCCATGAAGCGCAATTTGAAAAGTTTTAAGCAAGCACATAAGGTACGGTTTTTCAATGGCCCATCCCTGACCTTTTCCCAGCGTGTTCCTACTTCACCCTCACCCTCGTTTCGTACGACCACCCTCGCTACAAAATACACAACAAACGAATTCCTTCGCTAAAGTGTTCACGCAGTGTCATTCAACTACTTTTTTATACATAGTGAAAAATAAAATGAGAAAACCTTTAAAGGTCAGACTCGATGACACGGGGAAACAAAGCCCCGCAAATCTCGTATATAGCATTTAACGAAATTTTCGCTAATATTGCACGCATTAGTGCATCATTTGAGTTGAAAGCCTGATTCCTCAACGAAATACATGTACAGTATGAGACAGCAGGATATTAATTGTTATAACAGTTGCTGCGTCTATGTGTCGAATTTGTTTAATTAACAGGTATACAGTAATATACAATTGAAAACATTTAAGTTTCTGCTGTTTTAGCGAATTCTTAATATCGTCCCACGTGAAAAATCATGAATGTGAAGGCACATTATTAACCTGTTCGCCGTGCAAGACAAACAACAGATATGAAAGTTGGAAAATTAAATGCTACATGAGGGAATAACGAAGTAATCCGTTGCAAATTTAACAAATTGAGGCTGTAGACTTTCAACTTATTAAAGTCCGTATGCGGGTACGAGCACAAAGAATGCTTACTTTCGACGTGCTTCTTTCAGCGTCTTTCGTGCTTGTTTCTAGCTTTGGGGCGCGCACAACGAACGCTGATATCAACGTGATGGTCAGTGTACTTGGTGACGCCCCTGCATGCGTTGTGCTAGGTGAAACATTCCGCATAAAACCTTGCACATGCGCAATAGCATCTTATGATGAACGCAGGACAAGTTTTTACGATACATAGGCGGTATGCATACAATCGCGTATATGAGCATGGCTACACTTTTGACCAATAAAGATCTGTGCGCCATTCTGTGTCTAAAAAATCTGCTTTCGGATTTCCAAAAAAGAATGTTACAATATAAGCATTATAAGCGCTTCTTGTAAGCAAAGCCTGGCTCGGCTAAGCTTTCTTTGTAGGCGCCCTAATTTAAAAAGCATGCCGCATTCTTATCCAGCTTGGTGGCACTAGTGTACGCCGAGTGGTAAGCGCGCCTGCAATAAGCATTTTTTGTGCTCGCACCCTATACTACCTGAAGAAGATGACGATTATAAGAAAATTACTCGGTTTCCGGGTGCACCATTCTTTTAAGCGATTCGCTTTTATGTTTGTATATCAGAAATTCTACATTTTTTTAAACAAACAGACGAACTTATTACAGGACAAACTATCGTTATCATTCATTGCAATCACTCCTTAAAAACTGCAATTAAAATTCGCGAATGTCTACAGACAGATTTTATACTCACGATGTTCTTAAGTGTCATATTTGGAAGAAAATAAATCCCCAGTCGAAAAATATACAGGTGCTCAAATTTACCATCACAATTTCACCAAATTCACGACGAGTCTTCGCTACCGAAAATAGATGGCGCCACTATACTCCACCGCGTGTGGGGAAAACCATGCAGGTTAGGCGTTTTCGCGTTCACCCAGAACGTTTCGAGATGCCGGATTTGATATTTCCTTTAACGAGAGATTAATCCATCCAATCAGTAGATGCAAATGAGCATATTAAACGCAATATGGTGGCAAATGGAGCGCAGATTGCGGATGTGATTAAAAGCAGCTGCGTAACAGGTCCTCCAATACGCTATGTCAACACTGCTCGCAACGGTGCAACATTTCAGAAATTTCGCTCGGCCTTGCACCTCGATTTTTGAAATCAATTCTATATGCCGGTATCAAAGTGCGCTCGGGAATAAAACGAAAATCAAAAACTGCTTTCAAAATTCAGCAACGCGTGATCACTTCGCATTCGATGCAAATCGTTGGAAGAAATAAAATATTAATGACGGGTTAGGTCGAGTCTCGGGTTAGCTAATCTTAGGTTAAAAGCACGACCGAAAAGTCGGCGTGAGAACCACGAGGTACGTAAATGTACTGCAACGTGCAACGTCACGGCGCGCTGTGCCAACGTTGTTTCATGCATAAATCTGGGTCATTATCGAAACGTTTTTGGCAATTTGGCAGCCACTAGGTCAACGGGTGGCTTATTTCAAGGTGAGAAAAGGCGCCGTGTCAAAACAGTTCTTCGGAGTATTTCATTTCCATAGAAAACGCTTTCTTTCAACATGCGTGACATTTTGCATAAATTCCCACGAATGTCACTCAGATATGGCTCGCAACCGAAGCCATCGCTCCATCTAAATCGCCGTTTCAATTCATAAAAATGCGAGGCTGACCAATCCTCCAAATTTCAGATCCCGTCGCCACGTTGTAAGGCTGTTGTTATCGAGCATAACTATATACACTGTACATTAAGCGTTGAAATACGGACACTGTACATGTACGCCATCAAATTTAATCCAAAAATTGGATGGCTATAACACGAGCTAGCCAGAGCATACTTTTACAAAATGACGGCTGAGGATTCATTTTTCCATGAAAGTACAGGGTTATTACAAAAGAAACATCGGGTTTGAAAAATATACACAGTACAATTAAGTATTGCAGATATATTAAGAACGGGAAAAAGTCCAAGTTTAAAACGCGCACTTGCAAACTTTTGGCGCATTCGAATCGTCCAAAAAGTGTACACTAGTGCACACTCAGTGTACGTTTCTACACTCGTTCCATTCGAATCGTCCATGGTGCATACTTCCATGAAGTCGGTGCACTCTACTGACCTGTTCGATTCGTCCAAGAATGTGCACTGAGTGTACACTTGACTACACCATCGAAAGAGGTCGTGCAGCTGCTGCACCCAACATGGCGGAATATACAGTAGCCTATAAGTTTGAATTTAAGACTGAATTAAAGGTAGTCTGAAGCCATTATCACAGTGACGTGCAACCATGTCACAAATCTTACATTATATTTACAAGGAAAAAATAACGAGCACTCGCCACTTTTCAAATACTAGACGAGAGCGATTCGAATATACAATTCGCGATTATTTTATGCTTCGTCGACATGAATTTCACTATATACAAGTATTCGCCAATAAATAATCAATATAAATATTCAATCTATAAATTCCGTTATGGCATTGTCATATTTTTGCATGTTTTTTTTCCGCACTTTTCAAGAAAGTTTAAGTGCCAAACATCGCCGTTGCCATCGGCAACCTTCACCTGGACTTCTATAATTGCATTTGCAAAATCGATTAAAAGTTTGGCTAACGACCAACATTAATTTAGTTTCAGCGAGGCATCACGCAGTGCCGGAATATTAACAGTAATAATAATACGAAATGCTATTCGAGATTAAAATTAAACGGAAGAAAAGGGGGCAATTGGAAAAACATGGTCCGGAAGCGCCTTTAACTTGGAAGCGGAAGTTCGCGCATTTTTAAGCCAGAAATTGAATATTAGCCCAGGGAAGTCTCAGCGGAAAACGTTGATTTATAGGCCTACACGGTGTAACACGAGTCTGTACCAAATGAATACTGTAGTTCAACAGATAACATTTAATTCGATTGCAAATTTCAGCGCAATATTCACATTACGTATCGGATAGTTCTTTTCAAATTTTAGTGCGCATGCACGAAAGACACTGCGCCACCAGGTGACAAAAAATGCAACACTTAAAAATGGGCCAATTCGGCCAATGGATGGCGCCACTGAAAACCGAAAAGGACTATTATAAGAAAAATTAAACATTTTACTCAGCCATTTTTAGTGGATTAACGTTTCTTATTTTTTAAAGGGTACACAAAACATTTGTACACGCTATCTGTGTTTAGATACTAAGGTGATCAATGTGAGCTTCGTTATAAGCAGCTTAAGAACAAACTTCAAAAACAAATCTCTTCGCAGCAACTTAACCTTCATTAACAAAATCTATTTTGTTGACACTTTTTGCATAAACCCAGCTGTTTACGAACGGTTACGATGCACCAAAAGATCGATAGCATTCGTCAAAATTTTTTTTCGAAATGTAGTATAAGATATGGATATGCCATCCTGGTTTATATACGAATAAATAATGACGACCCAAATTTAATGATAAGCAATCCTCAAACCGAATTCGTTATATGTTTTGAAGATACAGATATATGTTAGGCCTAGACCTGAATCATTATTTATAACAGCTTAATTTCCAGCAAATCTGACCCGAATAAATCTATAGCCTACATGGAAGACAACTGTCATGGTACATGTATACTACTTTGTAGGATTTCTCAAACTAAGCCACAGTGTTGCGTGGTAAATCTCGAGCACTTTACTGGTTTCACTTAAAGGTATTATTTTTGGTACATCCTGTATACACAACACCAATTTTACGAATGTTAAACCACTTAAGCACCAAAAAAACTTATCATTCAGAAACCAATGTTAGGCGTTAGATTAGCCAAAAACGTTTTTAATTGAACCGAATTGCTCCTCCAATAATTTCACATCGATTCAACTTGTTTTTCCAACAATTTCGATAATAAGGTTAAATTCTGTCGCTGTTTTTCGCACCCGACATGTGGTCCATGGCCGATTTAAAAGACTTTATCAATTGGGCGTGGCTCGACCTACACAAACCGTCATTTACGAAATTAAAAAGATCCAAGAAAAAAATAAGGATAACTATCTCATTTAAATGGTGATTTGGACTCGTTTCTAAGAAGAGTTGCCTTAAAAGTGTAATGTTTAACATGACACCGAACTGAATTTCTGATAGGCCAGAGAACGATAACTGCCGACATTGAGACAAAACACGCGTACAAATTCAAACATCGAAACTCGGAGCAATTATCACGTAACGAGCGAATTGAACAAATAAAAGGAGCGAATTAATGGGCGATTGTTGCGCTAAATTGAGGTTGCATTTTAATTGCGGATTAAATGGCTATCCCGCGACTCTTAACTGTATATGCTTGGATCCAGAAAGCTTCAAAAGCAATAACAATTAGTTTTGTGCGAGAAATTGCTACGCGAGTTTTATTATAGCATATACACTCCATAATAGCTAAAGCGCTTGCACCTAAATTTGCAAAGAAATTCACCCGAAAGGTGAAATTACTTCGTTATAACCGACATTCCCTTGAACTTATGCGAGCCATTTCTCCTTCTCACTCGGTTGTAACACATTTCATGATTATTCGTTAGCAGCATGGTGGACAGGGATAACCGCTTCTTTTATACCCGGACCATATCAATAATGATAATTTGTGTTGAGTGTGTTTTGCTGCATAATTTACGTTATCTGCAATATTTAAACCTTCGAAAGATAATCCTGGATTGGACATTATACACAATTTAATTTCCTCGTGTCGTTTCATAAAATTCAAAAGTAGTTTAAAGCCGGCCATACACGAGGAAAGTTATATCTAAAATTATGACATGTTCAAAAAGTTGTGTTTTTTAGAATGTGAATTACGAGAAATGAAATGTTTTAATTTGTCAATTATAAAAACATAAATGAAGTTAATTAC
>JAQGAO010005177.1:0-13972 GCA_034697705.1 Ommatoiulus sabulosus
ATTTGAGAAAATTTCCCTGACCACTCACAAATTTCCCTGACATTTCCATGACTTCCCTGACCACTATTTTTTCCCTGTCTTCCCTGTCTTCCCTGACCTGTGGCCACCCTGTTACAATATGTCCAAGAACTCCAAAACGAGTACCATACAGGCAACAATTTTGCGATCACGTGACCACCTTGCAGTGCCACAAATTCGAAACCACTTTTCTCGATATGTAATGCTAGCCCTTCCAACACGTTACATATACAAACGTATTTAATAAAAGATGACAGACCCTCTGTCAAGGATTCAATTACCAGGAAAAAAAAGCCAGGCAGCCCAAGAGTTGCATTAAAGCCAACGTTCAAATTGTGGGAATAAACATGTGCCAGGCCTGACGGACAGGAAAAAAACTATTGAGCAACCTGATAAAAAATATGCTCTTGTGTAGGACGCCTACTAAATGAAACGAAAATCCTCACTTTTTTGCCTCTTTTGTACACATTGGTGCATGGGCCTAACAAAGCAAGTGTGCGCTTGGCAGCATGCATTTATGAATTGCAGTGATGATGGTGACACAATCGTTGATGGCGCAAAGTAGGGTCACAGCCCCCATAAAAATACCTGAATTATAAAGAAGGCTGATTAAAAGAGTGTAGCGTGAAGCATTATCAGGTTCCACCTGGCTGCGACCATTGCTGATTGACAAACTGTTGTCACGCTCTAGGCCTGATGCGGACGTGAACTAACAGAAATTCACATCAGTGCAAGAATAACAAAGTAGTACATGTATGCATGTATTTTTAAGAGTTTCTGAATAATTCGTCCTATAGGAATTGTTCTGTTGCATGGCGTGATAACCAATGCGATTCTGGAGATGGGATTCCTGCTGGTCAGGGTAATTAAGCTGGCATATTTATGTTCTGACCCTGACCGCAATGTCTGCCATGTTTTCTCGGACCACTAACGAAAATATTGTGGCTAGTTGTTGGCCGTCGTGAATACGCAAGTCCCTCAGATTCCTGAAGAGATCAGATTCAGGTAGACTCAGATTTCTGGCGCCTTCTCAGCTACCCCCCGTTTTCCTCCGCCATATAATGCATGGCCCGAAAATTCCAGAACACGTAATGATGCCAGAAAACCGCACCGCTTCAGGTAGCAAGGGTGCATTTGGGAATATAAACAAGTGTGTGCTTTGAAATATTCAGGCGTGTTAATAATTGCGAATGTGTCAGGAATGTGATGAGACAAGCGGAAGGTCAGGCGCAATAAAAAACGGTCCATACTTCCACGTATTGGATTGAGTAATGTAGTGTAGCCTACTTTCCGAAGAGTATGCTCATGCACTGTTAGGGAGGTGAATTCTTAGTCTTTAGGCTTGGTTTGACATTTACTTTATACCGAATTCCAGTTTTTGAATAATTTTCCTTGGAGATGTATACATGTATCTGAGTTTCTGATGCCTGGCAAGTTGGTGGTGTGCTGGAGACATTTACTTGACCAAATTCCAGTTTTTGAGTAATTTTCCTTGGAGATGTACATGTATCTGAGTTTCTGATGCCAGGCAAGATTAGTATGGAATGTGTTGATGTACTATTGGTGATATACATGTAAAGTATATATATACTGTACATGTAACTTCCATATTTAAGTTTAATTAGCTTGTCATTACTTGTAAACTTCCATTTTTTGAATAATTTTCCTGATGTCAGGCAAGATTGGTAGTGTGCTGGAGATATTTACTTGACCAAATTCCAGTTTTTGAATAATTTTCCTTGAAGATAGCCCCGCGTTTGTGATGGCAGGTATGATTACAATAAGTAATGGAATGAGTATTCTCACAATTGGTGACGTAAATCTGTTTGGCTTAGCTTGAAATAAAGTATATAATAGATTAAAATCCAGTTTTTGAACAGTTTCTTCAGCAATATCCCTGAGTTTGTGATGGCAGGCAGGATTATGAGTATGGAATGAGTACTCTTTACGAAGTACGCTTACTGTCGATGACGCAACTGCTATATCTTTAGGCTTAGTTTGACATTTACTTGACCGAATTCCTGTTTTTGAATAATTTTCCTTGGAGATATCCCTGAGTTTGTGCTTGGCAGACATATGCAGGATTGGCAATTCGCATTCGCGGTACACCTTCTTTTGCCATTTCCGAGGTTATGCTCACAATGTCGATTCGTGTTTTTCATTTCAAAACGTCTCATAAGACGTCAACATTTGACCTAGAATTCTGCCAGAATTGACAGATACCGTATTTCGTTTAACGGTCGGCATATTTCTGAAGTTATTCGCCATTTCACGTTGTGAAAGTTTAACCCAATTTCTGCTGGGGAGACTTGGAGTGTGGGGAAAATTGCGCTCCAAATAACAGGTATGTGGGTTTTACGAGTAGGGGAACTTGATGCCCAATTTCCAAAAAAGATGAGCAGCGGCGCATGCATGAACGTAATTGTTAGTTTTAGTAATGAACCATGAAAAAGGAAAGTCAGCACTTTCTTCGAGAACGTGCTGTCGGTTATTCAGGAATTTGCAGTAGCCCACTTGGCGGGAGTACAAAAATATGATATATGCGAGATCTTTGCATTTTTATGACCGGAAAGTAGTGAAGTACTCCGAAAAATATACACGTATTTTAAAAGTATTGCACGTCATTGTAACGTTTTTTCAGCTGCGCATTGGAGGAAGGGTGCTCATGAAAGAATTAAGAGGAGAAAACGTGTTTCGCACCATAGGGTCCCACAACCTCAAAGTCATCACATCTGTTCTTTTGACATAAAAAAGGTTACATACTGTACATGAACATGTATGTTCTAACCTTACCTAACCTAATCTAATCTTAAGGAAACGTTGTATAACCGTGGTGCTAGAAATTTTGGAAGCAAAACCTGGTATAGATAATACTTATTTAGATTTGTATTAAATAATGCAGATTTGTGTCATATTTTCTTCTCAGGCTTAAACATTAGTTGCATGTCTTCGTTAATCTTTAAAAAAAAGAAATAAACAGGAGTTGTCTTGTACGAAATTAAACGTTTTCAATTCTTCTCATGTACATCTAAATCTACACTGGATAAATTCGTTGCCAAGTAAGTACTGTTAGTAAGTACAAGTTGAAGTTAGTACATAAATCATGAATAAAAATTCCTTCCAAAATCACTAGCATTACGGGTACTAGGGTTTACTACCCTGATAAGGGAACATATCGGCACACCCAAATTAAGAAGCGTCCCAACTCCACATTTTTCAATTTGAGATTAAATCTTCAGGTAAAATAATCTATGGTAAAATAAAGTGACACTCATTTAGTCGAAACTATGATAAATTATAAGATTTGTCATTGTTATTGGATATAGAACTTATTTTGTTTGAAACAATACCGTCTTAATCACGAAGGTAGATTTTGTAAGTTTTATGATATCTAAAGTGAAGGTACGACATGTGGCCCATGTCAAATTGTGGGACCCTGGGGTGCAAGAACACCTTTTCCCCCAACCTTAATTTTTCGGAGTGCGGTTGTAACTTGCATCGATTGCGTTACCACTGCTTCTGGAAATATTCTAAAACTCATCATTGCGGTTTCAGTTTAATTGGTTCCACATGTCAGTCACAGTCTAAATTTCACACCCCAAAGACCCCTTGCCTGAGTTGCCTCAGGCGTCGCTAAAAACAACATCCCGAACAAACTTACTTTCACCAGTCGCACGTACTCCCCGTCCTTGGGTTCCAGGTAGGCCTTCCCCCCGTCCTGGAGAGCGCTCTGAGCCATGGATTCTGTCCGGAAAACAACACTGGCATTCGCAGTCTCGCGAACTCCGAGGGGTACCGCGCGTGTCCTCGCCCCTCTGTCCGGTGCTAATCCCAAAATGCTGCGCACTTTCTACCCGCGGATCGTTAATGCGCGATTTGCATTTTTCATGAACAAGGTCTATTGATCGCACGCAACTGCGTGTATTATCCCTCAGGTTCGGGGTTCGATTCCCGGGCGACCGAGGCAGCAATAATATTCCTGGCGGACGCCCTTGGTGCTACTGGCGCTGCAGCTGTCGTCGTCCGCGCACCCCGAAAAGCCAGTAGGTTAGAGTGCCAGCTGGAACAAGGTTGTCTACTTGGCTGAACCAAAGAAAATCCCCCGTTTTCTGCGCTGACAGAGCAGAAGGAATGTGGATGGATTCGGAGGAGGAGGAGGAGGAGGATTGGGGGGGGAATGGCGAACAACAACGGCAGAAAAACTGCTCACCAGAAACAAGAAGCAGCACCCTCGCGTTCAGAAACGTAACACGGAATGGTTTATCCCGGCTGGATGCTCGAGGCTTCTTAGTAGCCAGCGCTTAACGACTGTGGCCATGGCAACTGGATATAAGGTCCTCCTCAAGACGCGAGTGCACGCTTAAGAGTTGCGACTCGATGCTGCTGGAGGATGCAAATGAGATGATTGATCAGATGCTGTCTGACAGTTCCTGAATGTGCATCAACTTTTCGATCCGTATTCCAACGGTGCTTCAACGTTATCTTCTTTTCGGAGCACTTTGGTCCATTCGCAAATCTGGTATGTTGACAGAGAAGTTCATCTACCGTTTATCTCTAGGAATCTCGGCGGTGCTTCCGTTTGCCTATCAGGAGCTCAGGTGGTTGGCAAGGTGCGGACAGATTTATTGGACGCTGATTTGAATGTTCTTGTATATTCAAGAGATGACTGGAGAATGTGTTGGGCAACTGCAGGTCTGCACTGCTCACATCACAACATCTCGTATCCTAGAGTGCATTTTTCGATGAATAGGTATAGGTTATCCAGGCCTCGTGCTTCAGGCACACACAACACCATGTGGGTGCTAGCGCTAGTATGACTGTACACCAAACGTGCACCGAGCACGCGACTCGTTTAGCCTCTCTTCAAGGGGTTCTGGAAATTGGCCATCGTTTTCAAGCGCCCTCCGTTGCATTCCCCGCTCCAGCGACTCCCCTCCGACGGTTATAGGAAAACCCCAGTGAAGTCGTGCTGCTGAACTGGCAGCATTTTGTATGCACTTTTCGAGGGATTAGGTTTGGGTTCTGCGAAAAATCCGATGAGGATCGAGGTCTGGGCATTCTTAAGGATATCCTTCTGCTGTCACATTGTTCGAAACTTTTTTTAGGGGTCGTCGTGACCAAGAAATTACATTTAGCTGTTGTTCCTTGTTAATGAACTTTCTCGAGTATTTTTCCATCATCTTCTAAAAATGTCAGCTTGCCTACCGCAGCGGAATTCCCATTAGATGGGAAGGTTGGGAAATGGTTATCCGGATAATTGAAACTCCGGATGATCCGCAACATTGAAACAAGCGGACGATCTGTCACATGTCAAATTCAATGTGAACATGCATTGTAAAAGTACTGATCTATTTTCTATGGAATTTTTTTTCGGAGCTTCTAAGAGGCATACAATTAAATATTTTTGTGTATTGAGGACGAAATGAAATACTGTTCATTGTTAATGAACTTTTTCAAGTATTTTACCATTATCTTCGAAACATGTCAGCTTGCTTATCTGTAGTTATTTGAAACAAATATTGCAGGTTTTTTTGCGGTAAACCTGCAATAATACTGCATTTTCAAACTGCAGTTTTACTTCAAAATTATTGCAGTATTATTGCAATAATATTGCAATAAAAGTGCAATGAATACTGCATTTTTAAACTGCAGTTTTACTTCAAAATTATTGAAATAATACTAGTTTCTACACTGTATTTTAACTTCAAAATAAAAACTGCAGTATCTTGCAATTTACTGCAGTTTTTTTTCTGCTGGGTTTTTAAGCTCCTACATGTACAACTTGTATAAGGGATAATATTAAATATTTTTGATATTTCTGTCTATGGATGACGAAAGGAAATGCATTAAGTAATGTTCACATTTTAATCGCCAGATGGCGTTTTTTGGAATTCAAATTAAGGCGTGAAATTTGTTGAAATTGCGAGATTCGCAATTCTTATTTATTTGCCTCCGCTATCTATATTATAATTGTCGAAAATATACAGTGTATAATTCTATACCTAAGACTATTTTTGAAAAAAAAAATGGACCACCAGGACTGCACACTCTTTTGAAAAAACATGCAGTGAAAATTGCTTTAAAAACTTATTCTTTACTTGATCTGGTGCTTGATCCTGAATACACTGCGTCGATAATACAGATATACTGATAATCTGATAACACCCAATATTTATATTGATAAACTGATCCTACAGTATACATTACAGTATATTGATAAACAGGATCCCTAGAGAATCCCCAATCGAGAGTCTACTTTGATTTGAGTGACACCAAGGTAACTATTGTTTGAACATCGAGTTTCTTTGCACTTGGGAGACACTGTATACTTGAAGTGAGTGTAAAAGGTTAAAGAACATAATGGAGTGTTTGGGAGCTGAAAGTACAAGAATGTAAGCACTAGTCTAGAGTCATTTGTTTCAACCGAAAAAGCTTCAACAAATAACCACGCTTGCCTCCTGTTCTACTATAGCGACGTTTATCGTCTGTTGTGTTTGCGATAAAATAGAGAAGCACTATAGGCTACTGCATTTGACACAATTCTCAAGCATGGCACTTGTGAGATTGCCACAGACTCAGCGCTATTTTAAGAAATCTCCAGTGATAAGAATAGTCATTACAGGATCTTAACTTAATGCTGTAAAGAAAACTTGGTGCAAGAGCTGTAGATTGTACATGTTTTGCTCGGCTGAAAATTTTCGTAGATCAGGTTGTCTGCTTTTTAGAATGACATGATGGTGATCCAGTGACCGATTCTTGGAAGGGATACCTAATCTTCGTAAACTAATCTACTTTTCCTGGACAGCCTAAAAAGATTAATTGGTCGATTAACACGCCCATAAGTGGAGCGTTTAATTTTCATCTATTTAGCATAATGTTGAAACGTTTTTAGGGTCAATTAGCCATTGCCTGCACGCTTGAGGCAATCTTTAACTCAAGCTCTGGTTTAGCCTAAAATCTGCATTTTTCTGGTTATACGGCTCCCATGACACTTCAATTAATTTACAAATTTGCATTTGAATGGCGAGATAACGCTTCTTGCGTACATCGTATTAGCATCGTTAGCTTTTACAAATTCATCTTTTGTGACGCTAATTACGTATTAAATTGCTGCTCCTTTCGCTTGAATTTTAAGAATTTTTTTGTTTATTTCACAGGCTTTAAAATTTATGCTTATTCATCAACATTTATTTCCCTAGAGAAACCTGCTAGACTAGGGCGAGTCGGTTTGTTTAATAATGGATTTAAAAAATGCGCAAAATAAATTTTAAGATTGCTGAATATCGTAAGCACACTTAATGATACCAATGCATCGATTCTGTAAAATTCCCCAAGTGCAGCGTCACTTAGACAAAATTTAGATGCACTCTCGATTCATGACCCTAATAACCCTAAAACGAGTCACACGTCTTTAAATTATATTTCCTGTGCAGTCTATTTTTAAAATGTATTTATTATTATAACGAAATTCTTGCATTTGACTCAGTATTTTGGCATACTACGAAAGGGGGCATCTTCATGGCTCCAGGATGCTGTACATTTTGCTTTAAATACATGTACTTTAAATTACCCTTCATTTTAATAAAAATGACACCCCGTTTTTAATTAATCGGATGAAAACGTTTGAGTTTTGATTTCAAATTAGATACACGACATGGACTATTTCAAGTTCAATTCAAGATTCAATTTTTAACAAAAATATTGTCAACAACTGAAAAAAATTGTGTAATGTAATCCTAAAGAAAACGATTGACCTACATACAGTCAGCAATGATTTTGTATCCTTTTTAATTTTAATCGCCATGTAGCGTGGGAGTGTGGGTTGTTAGTCCGAAAACGTTAACGGCTCACACAAAGACGTCATATAATGCACTTGATCCACTTGTTGACTTTGTACCAGAAACAAACCCATTAACTCATAGAACATAATATGGTTGATGCGCTTGCTTATGGGTTACTGTATATTTAGCCTAAACATGTAGTTCCGTTTGCAATGAACTTTGGAACTATGATATTTTACAACACACTGGTGGTTATATTTGTTTTACCATGTTTGTCCCAAAACGGATATTCGATGGGTTATTTGTTTTTAAGGTTATGGTATTCTTGTTTTACAACGTACAGTTCTATACAAGCCATCAAAAATGTGTAACTCGCCTTTCCCAAACAATTCTCTTGAAGTTCTACAAGCTCTGTAATATTAAGATTCATTGCAAAATTAATAAAGATACAATCTACTTGTTGCGTGTTCTTGGAATGTATCGTCCATCTTTTCGACAAAACATATAATATGCAGAATATAAATTAAAAATTGGTTGTGATCATCATGGTAATAACATATTTCAATTTTTATCAATAATTTGACATGCGCACTGCGCCATCTGTGGCAAGTTACTTAACGAAAATTTATAACAGGTTGAACATGCATTGCTGTTCCGAACGGTGCAAAGTTGAAATTCCTGCAGTTCTTTTATGTTCATTTACTTGACGGTTAGTCACTCACAAAGTGTACTCAGTCATTTTTGTTGAACCTCATCGATTCGGTGAGAAAACTCTGACTTTAGTTAATTTTTTTTTTTTTAAAAAAAGTACCTTTTTCAAAAATTCGTTATACACCATGCATGCCCATTATCTAATCAGTTGGCACTTAGTTGATCACGAAGTAACCATCAAACTTGATTAAACTTCCTTTTACAAGTCGTGATTTCAATTTAGGTTCCCTAACTTCATAGCATTACACTCGTAGTTTGATGGGAAAATCTACGCTAAATTTGAATATATGATTTGAAGCATGTTTGGGTAGTTCATTGGTTTCTACATAATTACCATCCTAGAAACATTAGGTTTCTGATAAGGTTTTCAACCAAAACAAGACTATGCTTTTACTATGAAAGATTGCAGCATGCACACACACACACACGTATACATGTACGTGCATGATTCAAATTTAGCAGATATCACGCGTGCTTATAGGTCCGTTTTGGAATTGTTTCAGCAAATATTGGTGGATGGACTGCGCACACTATGCTTATGATAAGCGGACGTGGATAAACATTTGCATGTCGAGAGATTTGCATTAAAATTGAGGGCACCAGGATTTAAAATAAATGCACGTGTACCATGCTTTTTATTTTAGCATGCAATCGTTTATAATCAGTGCGTGACCCGATAGAAATCAAGCTAACGTATTCTATATGATAACACAACAACATGCAAAACATGTTCGAATTTATTATCCGGGCTGCATGGCCTGGGTTGTTTCAAGAATATATAATGCATCGCTAACAGGTTTTCCTGACGATCAGACTTAATTTATCAGCTTCTAATGAGCTTATTATTAAGCTCGCACATTAAAGTTGTTGCTTTTAATGGCATCGAGTCAGTTTTAAGATAGTACAGTATAACATGGGCAATAATTGTCTTGTCTGGCCTATGAATACTCCACTCTTGCTTTGCAGTTTAAACAATGTTGCAGATTTAAGAGTCCTGGAAAATTGAGCTATCGGTGTAATGAGCGTTGCTATGAATATTCATTTATAAACTTTTATACACAACGAAAGCATATTGATAAACATCATGTTATATGGCCTAGTAAATAGTTTTTTCTACTTCATGAAATAATGAATATTGGATCGTCGTTGAATAATCGATTTAGAGGTTAACGAACGCCACTGTCTGACCAGGTTACATGCTGCTGTGCTCCCTGCAAACCAGCCAACTTGTAATCTATACACTATGTTCAGGTAGGGTTTCATGCTATGCGAAATCACGTGTGTAGATCATTATTTACATGTAGTGTGGTGGATGCATTGCATTTAAAGATGTCATTGAATGCAGGACATGTGCATGTTTTTTGTTGTTTTTTGTTTTTTTGTTGTGTAACATGTTTTTTATCGTTTTATTCCATATGCAACGTCTTAATTGTGCAAACCTTTGTGCAGTTGTAGCATTATTTTTTGACAACTTCTAGGTGCCATTAACAATAACAGTGTTTTAAATTTTACAAAAGGTCTGACAGTCCCACATGTAAATAAAAAATACCTAGAGATACATTTAAAGTACATTTTTGAAATGCAAATATATATTTACAGAATCATTTAATATAATGTATTTTTAAAAACTACATGTACATTAAACTTGTTTCTTTATATGTTCGTTATAATATATTTTATAAGATAACTTAACAGCAGTGCACTATAAATCCATTTAGGTAAATTCATTTATATTCAGCAATGCATTTAAAAATGCATTATTCAACGATGCAGTATGAAAAATGTATATTTAAAAATACATGTATTATAAACTATGTATTTACAAATACGTTTCGATTAGTGATTATTCCAATCCATTTATAAAACCTTATCACAAATAAATATTTTTGTATAATATATTAAAATTATATTTTAAATCAGTATAGTAGTATTTCTATTTACAAGCTTAAATATTAGTAAAGAACTCGACACGACCATAAGCGTAAACTGGTTAGAAAACGACGTTTCGGCACCCATGTGCCTTTCTTCAAGCTTTAATACTGCTAAAAATTAAACAAAATACACATTAGCGTATAAACAGTTAGGGGAAAACAATTAAATTAGTCCTAAAAACAGGAGGCTAGCAGAACACCAGAATTTTGGGAAAAACTACAATTAAATTCGACGAGGAAAGCACTGCAACCACTGCAGCAATAGTAAGGGGTCAATCGAAAATCTAACATTATCATTCTAAAAATACAAAACGTGCGCCATCAAATAAGACAATATAATAAAACAACACAATCATTAAGCTCACTAAACAAGTTTGCAGAACACAATTATAACACCTGTAACTTGGGACTTCCGTAGTAGTCCGAGTAGACCAAAAATAACGTGACCTGCAGTGGTCCAACCCACAACCATAGGAACTGGAATATTGAACGTTTTTGTAGAATTCTTACAGGAATTTTTTACGTTTTTAGAATTTCCAAAGGAGTTTTTTGCACGTTTGTTTACATGGGAATTTTACTATTGCACATGTACATTGTAATATCAGCAGCACCGATTCGTAATTCGTACTTTTTCAGACTTCAAAATAGTATTTTACTCGACAAAATAATTTAAAAAAATTACATTTGTTTTGGTATTATGGGGTTTGGTAGCCTGTTATGAAAAGCGAATGAATAAATCCTATACATGTACAGTGTACATGTACTGTGGAAAATAACTTGCCTTCCATAGCAGTACTATTTATTTCATTGGACAAAATTCCCGATTTTCAAGCTTCACTGTTATAATGGGTTTACCACCACCCCATAAGTGGTGGCCCATATTACAGGTAACACCGGTTTGAGGATTTATCATAAAATTAAGAGGAAAATGGATTTTCGATTTGCAAACATGCATTGTTCAAATTGCGTAAAAATGCTGGAGCTAATTTGAGGAAATGTGCATAAGCACTCAGCAATGCACGTTTGGTTCAATATTAAATTTAGCTCATGACAATTAAATTAAAACTCATATCATCGATGTCTATATGTATGGATGCAAATCCCTGTATTGTCATACTAATACTGTACGCTGCGAAACCGAATTTATGAATAATTTGTTCATGAATTAGGATTCTTCCAAATTGGAATATGTGCATGCATTCACTAAGCCAATAACCAACATACGAATATAAGCAGTGTGTACTGGTAATTGTATTATTGACATCTACTGACTCTCGTATAGTTGGGATTGAATAATAAAGCCGGTGCACATGTTGAATTCAATTTAGCAATTTAGCTTTATCTGGATGCTCTTTAATCTCATGTAAATTAATTTAATAAAGGTTCGGTGGAACGAGAGGGTTCGAATCACGAATCCCTGTTTATTCCCTAATAAAGCGTTGAATACTTCTATGAGGTTTATTTTTTTACAAAACCGATGCATGCGTATAGTCTTCAGTATTCGAAGCAATTACGTTGTTCGTGACCAGATTTATGGGGTAAAAAAGAAACTCTTAGAGCCAATCGATTACTATGAAACTAATTCTGACAGATATTTGGGTATTGGTATCAAGTTGTTTTCTTGTGAGCCTTCCAGCTACTTCTACCATAGATACATTTTTTGAGGAAAACTTGTCAGTGTTCCATTGACTAATATTGATAGTGAATATCGAATATGGGAAAGGATTTTCTGCTTTGGAACTCCACGTGCTATCGTTACTTTTGAAATTACATTTCCACGCATATTTAAATCTAGTGCGGAGATTACACGTCCGAGTTTGCAATCCGTCTGTGCACAATTCTGTATTTGCCCTATCTTGCAGGAAACGTGTCATGGTTATGAGGCAACTTCATAGTGCTTACACTAGGTCTAATCGCAGTGCGATTTTGAAAGTGAAAATGTGTGGCAGCTGGCGCAGACTGATTCATGAATCATTCATATGGATTGAGTAGAAATATGAAGTATTACGCTGCACATGTATATAAAATAACTCGCCCGCCCCAAATGTCATTTTACCATGACATATCTCAGCAAGGAGTCTATATAGCCTTAAAACAAAATCTTCATCAAAACCAATATTGCAATGAATCTTTTTGGTTACCCTTAAGTTATTTCTAATTTGTTTGGAACTTGGTAATTTTGATCTAGAATATATGCGTGAAATTTAAAGTCAATAGCTTTCAACATCCAGTTTTTTTTTATCAATTTTAATGTCAACAGCAACCTCTGGAGAATGTATATCATAGGAATGGACTGCTCTGCGTACAAAATTTATTTCTCGGAAGTATCCATAGATATTCTCAAAATCGTCAACTTTTTTTGTTGTCATATCTAAATGTAAAGTCATTTACATATCATTAAAATGTAGCACCAGAACCTTCTTTTGCTACTTTCATTTCGTTAACTCGAATCTGTATTTTCGACGTGAATCGACCTTAACTTAAGCCTCGATTCAGTTTGTTTTGTAGTTTGAAAGTTTTTATTGCAAATAAATTAGATTGCCAAGGAAACCACTTCGAAAAATCTACCAAGCCATTATTGAAGTCTGGCTGTAACAGCTTATTGGCTTGACCTTTTTCGTTTCGCCTGCAGAGCTAGACATTGGATGTTTGTAAACGTTGCAAGGTTGGCTGGTTTGAAAATCCAAACATCCTTTTAGAGGATTTTTTGTTTCCGTTCCACACGAAACAGTTGGTAGCTCAATTTTCAATATTCTTTTATGTTTATTAAGCTAGTTCCTTGTTTGACGTTGATCAATTTGTTTTGGTAAGTAGTTTATTCGTGTATCTTTGTATACGGTATTGCACAATATTTTAGAATAAAATTGTGTCTAGAATAAGAAAGAAAGAAAGAAATCGCATCGAGGTACTAGCCTCCCTAGCTTGTATTTTGTCTACTTTTATTTTCTTTGGTTGGGTGCATGTATACATTGTAGGTTATAGTTGCAGAGTTAGTAGAGGTTTCTGGTATGTTTTAGCTATTCTGAAGAGGTACCATAAGTTGGGTTCAAGTTGAGAGGTAGTATTCCTGGAGGAGATTTTCGTCTTTTAAGACCATCATGCCTCTGGGAATACTTTTATATATTTCGGTCATTTGTAGATGTGTACATTAGAATAGGATACGAGTCCATGATATCCCTGGTGGAAAGATCAGTATACGGTCACTATCACTATCATTATGAATACCGTAAATACGGAAATAAAACCGGACCCGCAATACGCGCCTACCTCAATTAATCGCCGGGGGGTTTCTCAAAAATTGCAAACAAGCGCCGGGCCTTCATTAAGCGCCGGGGGCTTTATTAAGCGCCCCCATCCCCGGCGGCTATTACAAGCAGGTTTCCTCGTTCATTCAAATATTTTCAAATGGGGAAATTCGCCAACGTTGACAGGACAGTTATAAATCTGTAATACTGTACCAAGGTAGCAAGGATTTCTATTTTTGTAGAACTTCACTGATTTGGTTGTAGGACATCCAGTCGTACAATCAAA
>JAQGAO010005178.1:0-13971 GCA_034697705.1 Ommatoiulus sabulosus
CTCACGGCGTGATACACAATGAAAAGTACGCGGGAGTGAAAAACGCCCATTAAATTCTTAGGGTTTGCTGTAAACGAAATATTTATAGTTTCTGGGTCGTTTTCCCTCGAAATGTTCGTAAACTTGCCCAAAAGACAGTTCCTCCCCTTTCTTCTTTTAGTCGGGATAATATAGTGTACGCGTCTGAATCTTGTAGCAGAACTTTAGTAGACCAACATCAATCAAATCGCTATTTGGCTGCTTTCGGATATGACTTCCGGACGAATCTTTTTATAACCAGATGCTGCTGTTTTGAGGGTGAGAAGATGCGATTGCGCTTCGTTCTAGCTCAGCGCAGAGCCGGTTCAAAACTCTCTCACTCTAAAAAAGGTGTAGAAAACCGACAAGAAAAAAACCTTATATACCGAAAATTGCGAATTTATAAACAAGAAACAGCTGCATCGCGAATAAACAATTCTGGTAGGAGACTTCCGAGAAACGCGTTCCCTGTGCCGGCCACGAGGCACGTGCGATTTCACATCAAGCGAAGAAAGAATTTGTATTCGGAAAGAAAGGGAAATTCCCGAGCCACAAAATCAGGCGAATTAAAAAGCTGTGTTGTGACGATGCGAAACCAACCTCGCAAAAAACGAAGTTTGGCCTCAGGATCCACGCTCCTGTACGATGTATTGTTGAAGTAATGCACATGTATATATAACGCCTGAAATTTATCCATATATACTGTAGGGTCAATCGTCAATATTGTCCCGCAAGATTTGACCCTGCATGAATTAGCTGGTCGACACAAACGCCCTAAAGACACCCTTTTTACATTTTGACGGAATATAATTTTCTACATTTAAAACATGAAGCATACATGGTGAGTGTAAGGCCACGGCAGTCTCACATGAGCAACATCCTGAAACTCCACTAGGAAGAATAGTTTATGCGACAACGAAAAAACAAAAGCCATCATTTCGAGTTTGAGAAAGATTTTTGGATACATAAAAGATCAGATAATCAAAATTTAAAATTAAAATTAGTGACATGTACATTTCTACATCTAAAATAATAAAGCATATGGTGGGCAAGTATTAGTAAATTCCCTTGAACATCCTCTCGGAATAATGTTTGGTGTGGTACCAAAATGATATAGGCATCTAAGTGATCCTTAGATCTTAATGGACGATATACATGTTACTATACTATCATGCTTCTAAAAATGTGTTTGTACATTTTTACTGTTCTGGTGTCATTTAACGATTAACATGTTTTCAAGAATGTATTTCTGTCGCGGTTTTCCAACCTTTATTGCTTTTTTTGCTTTTAAGATCACTGATTTTGAACTTATGATACTGTATAGTAAAATTACTTTGGTTCAGTTTGTACCTTGACGATTTTAAAACTTTTCATCAACGACCTGTTCATGTAAAATGGAAGATATTATTATGCAATATTTTTTTATTTTTCAATGCAGTTATGCCCGTCATCAAAATTTAATGAGCGACCCCTGCTCATTGGAAATGTTTTCATGAACAGTTTTGTCTGTTTCGGGATGAAATGTCATAATGTAGGTCCTCTTTATACATGGTAACGAGTCAATAGTCACACTCGTATTGGTGTTGACTTTGTTAATGGCGCTCCAACTCCGAGTACACCGTTGGGCCTACTTGCCATTTCCGTTTTTATATTTTAAGTAATTTTCAAATATTTGCCATTTGCGAAGGAAGGCTATTTCATTTCTCTCCTTTCGTTGCACGTCAAAATAGCTTACAGTATACGCAGTTGACCCCAAAATGTCGCCCTAATTTTACTAAAACGTCCCCTACGGATATTTTCTCTGCATTTCGTAAGCATGCATATACATGTAAGTACGTGTATGCGTAAGTAAATTTGCATTTTCCAGGTTTTTTTTAAAAAATAAATAAAAACGTTAATATTTCCAGAACTGCGCCCCCTACACTATATAGTATTTTGGATTACCCATATTTAGCTTCCGCATGTATTGTATCAAGAGTTTTTAAATTTTAACATTGAGATGCGTGGAGACTGGCTATATAGCGACCATCATCATTCTCGATTGCGCCATTTTGGAGACCCGAGTTTTTTGGCAAGCGTTGAAAATTTCTGACAATTGGATGTAACATTAACTGATTTGAGAGGAATTATGCCATCCTGCACGCCATGTTTGCTTTAAAAGTTCGCAATTTTGGAAGAAAAACAAAATGGGAAAAAACTAGTTGAAAAAGATCTTGGTTTATTTGGTTTACTAAAATTACTATATGATAGTATTTTTGGAGTTTATGCGTGAAAATGGCGTTACAAAAATCAGCGGCTTTTTTATCTTCTTTTTTTTAGATTTTTTTTTTTAAAAAAAACGCGATGGGTGAATGACTCCTTTGATAAAAAAAAGTGATGAAAGATTCGTCCACATGTTCGCCATGTGATGCAACGTGCGCGGATGTCGCCCTCTAGCATCGGGTGAGTCAACAAATCAAATCGTGAATAATGGCGCTCCTGCTAATGAATTCATTATGGAAATTATGGCAAATGGGCCCAATGCATGCCCTCTGTTACCGATCCCAAAAGATTAATTCAGACTTTTATTAATGTCCGTACGTTTAATTGATTATCTAACTGTCATGCCAAGTACACCTGGCATAATTAATATTTAATTAGACGAGTTGGAATTACGATGGCTGACCACGCAACCCAAAATGACGAATGAAAAATTGCAGCTTTTTTTTAAAAAAAAAAATTGGATTAACTTAAGACAGGCTGACCACTATAACACTAACCAACGCATCAACTTACAAAAATGGTTAATGAATAGCTATAAATCGTCAGCCATTGTTAAAACGTTTTCTAAACAGGGAAACGTTACACACTACATTTGAACTCATTTGAATTAATACTTATACAACGAACACATACACTGCATGCAGAACAATTATTGTGTTCATTTCATGCATTTTCACACATTTGGGAAGAGCAATTATGCACCAATTCTGATGTTTTTCACAATTTGAAGAAGCAGCTTCAAACTTTTCTGTTCTTTTCACTGTGGAAAAGTGCGACACTTTGCTGATGCATTAAATCCGTTTTATAGACCAGTAATGTTCTTCAGCTTCAACAAAAATAGAATGAAAGTCAGCGTCATCTATATAACATTTCTGGCAACTGCTAGGCGCGTGCTAACGAAATAACGCTAGATATGAAACTCGTACAGTATATCGTTTTAATTATGAAAGATCTCTAAGCTAATAAATAGACAGGCTGCAAATTTATAATGCACGCCGTAGCTGGAGGACGATGAAAAATGCCCTTTTTGTTCGCGCAGTGCATTTTGATTGAAGATGAGGCCACACCCAATCAGTCCGTGCTGATCCGAGGGGGAAAAGTCATTTACCTTCCCCCCTAACCCCCTCGTTTCTCTTAAATTATTCAGGTATGACATGCTCCTGAACAGATAGATTTTATATGCAAATGCTGGTATACTGTAAGTGCGTCAAAATGGCCGTCGTCCTGCTCGACTCCATTATTCATTATCAAATTGCATTTTTTTATGTTGCGAGTATGCACGGCGTACTACAGGTGGCGCGAAACTAATAGGCGTTAAGGTCACGGATCATTACGAAACGTCTCGTTAAATTTGCCAAAAAAGTTTACCGAAGGCCAAAAATAACATCGAATTAGCAAAACTCCTTTTGCTGCGAGTGAAGCGAAACCGATGTGGCCAGATTTTTTTTTCTAAACTGTTAATGTCTGGCATTCAGCTTCATTTCTCATTCTCTATTTTTCGGGAACAAGATGGTTGACTTGGAGATACGCGCATGCATACGTCATAAGGACATGTAACCTATGTTATATGAATTTAGGGTTTCGTCTATCTCACATGGACCCTTTCAAAATTTCAAGGTTATGTACACTATGCAAGATGTATAATGGTTGGTGTAAAAAAAACCGCTTTTAAATAAACTGTTGTACAGGTAGTACAGTATATACGGCTTTGGCAATGCGTAACTTAGTTCGAGATCACAGCGCCATCTGTTGTACCACGCGTTCGAGCTGCGCAACTGCCAGATCAACTGGCGTTATAATGGTATTCATTTCAAACTGACTTCGTTCAAATATTTTGAATATTTCGGCAGAAAAATGACCACATGGGGGCTTTATACTCGCGCATTTATGGATTAGTTGTGATAATTTCTGTAGCTTTTCGGCTGTTGTTTTTTTCGTCCGCGAATCAAATTAGTTTTTGCCGGCGTGCTTAATTTGCCATGCATTGGAATTAAAATGGATAAACGAGAGGAAATTTGTCGTCAGGGGAGCGATAAGGTCCGCCGGGGGAGCTGGGCAGAGTGCACATCCAACTATGCACTTTTTTCCCCAATCTCAATGGAGTTTGCATTTTAGGAAACACAATAATGTCAAATTAACGATGACATCTAGTTATGTATTGGGTGTGGTGACTTCCAGTCGTGCCATTCACTATCGCTGGCGAATCGACCAATAAGAGCGACTAACAAATAGCGGGGCGCCCCCCGGCGGCACGTTCGGGTCGTTGCGGTAAACCCTTATTAATCAGCTGTGAAGCAGGGGACGCTATAGTGACTATATGTTGCTCGCCCCTGCTTTCTTTCCTTCTCGCGGGATGGCGCATCATGAATGGTCACCGTAGAGAGCCTACTGTAGGTCACCGTCATGAAAAGGTTCACGCCCTGAATCTATACTAATTCTACAGTAGTTCTACTTTGTATTGCTACTATAACTAGAATATACAGCATAAATGTACATGTACATACTCCTATATCCTACAGTTGTGTCCGATCCTTGAATATCATCATATGACAACTCCTTTTTTACTGCCAAAATTCTTCGAGTGTTGCCATGGTGAAGATTTAACGAGACAGTTTAACATTGCTTACCCCCAATCCTTCCCATTTACCCGGGCTTGGGATTTTGGAATGACATTTACATTATAACATGTTGCTACATTTCTACATAATTAGAGGTAATCAGCTGGAGGTAATCCTATAGCGACATTTATGGTCTCTTTTTGACGGTTTTGGAGCACCTCATTATATCAGTATAAGCTTGTGTATATCACGTGTAGCTTGTGATGGACACGTTGATCAGTTCTGTTGGATGAACTTCGTAACATTATCCTTGGTTATAGGGTCAAATTGAATCTGAATTTAATTTAATGACGCGAAAAGGAGTTATGAATGAAACGGAAGCGGATGTTGCACCTCTCCATTTTCTGTTCAGACACCTTTATGATTCGCCTATTTTGTACGAAATCATAATAAGCGCTTGTCATGCAACCTTTGCTAGTATAGCTAGCCTCAGCGTGAAATACACAAAGAAAGTAGGAAACAGTGGACGAGCATAAAGAGTTTTTAACATTAAAACAATGCATATTGTTTCGTGTTTTTTAATGAATCGACGTTTCTTACGCCTGCATGGGGTTTCCTGAGATAAGTCACGCGAGATCGTCCCATGCACCATGGGGCAAAATGTTGGAATACTTTTGTTTTTTTCCCATCTGAAGCGCCATCTGTAGCCTTATCTGCAAAAAGACAGGCGATGTAGTGCTTTTCAAACCATTTTAGGCAATACTAAAGGGTAATAGTAAAGATGCAAAAATAGGATTACGGTCATTATAGAAAAGTTTCACAAATCTCTAAAATACACAGGAAAACACTCAGAGAACTTTCATTTATGCAGCACGTATTCGTTAAATATTTATGCTCGCGAATTTCAAGGTTTATAATCTAGTTAATGGATAACTGGCAAACGAAAACTTCACTATCAGAGCATTAGGTAGCCCTTGAGATTTACAAAATGGCAATTCTCATCTTTTGGGTTTTCGATGCATTGTGTATGAAAACGTACCATCTAGCCTTTTTATTAATTATCCTTATAAACGCGAGGGCTAAATCTTAGAGAAATTAGAATACACATATAATTTACGTGAAAACTATGAACCATGATTTTGAATTTAGAATTAAAACCACGTTCGTTATCTAATTTTAATGAATCTCGGACATGTACAGTATTACGTGTTGAAATTGTACTTTTAGCATGAAATGGGTACATGTGAAAAATAAACAATCAAAAATTATGTCATTGGATGTGTAAATGGTTTTCATATTTTTGCAAATTTTTTGACAGATGGCGCTGGCCAACTTGTCCATTATAGTTTACCTCGTCGTGACCTGCAATTTCCCTGATTTTTCCCGAATGACTACGATTTTCGAATAGATTTTCGAATTAGAATAATTCGCAGTGTGGGTTTTTCTATTCTGCGTTTTCCTCATGTACCTTTTATAGGTTATGAGTGGTTGACATTGCAATGCAGCTCTTATGTTGTTCTCGGTGAAGAATGTGTCTAGCTAAATAACGAGACCACACCCAAAATAAAAAGGAAATTGTTAATTCACTTTGGAAAGTATAAATAATCGCACCAACGTGTGTTTATAGGGTTGAAACATGTACAGTATATATGTGCATGAATCAATGCGAACACGGCTGCGCCTAACTAATGTTTCAAACTAATAACACTAACGACCTGTTTAACTAAATGCAGGTATACGTCGATACGTACGAAAGAATCAACCCAGCAACAATGTACTTTCAACGGTTTATCCGAAATGTAGCAGTACAGCATCACGTTATCTGCAATGGTTAAAAATCTCTGCATTTTTCTTAAGTACAGTAGAATTTACGTTTACAAATATATTTTCACAATTAAGTAAATATAAAATTAACTTAAGTTATAAAATTGTCATCGTGAAAGTGGAATCAAACATATTTTTTCTCAAGAAAAATAACATTTTCAGATACATGTAGGCCTATATCCAAACGCCGAAACCAATTATTTTTGAAGTTGTTTAAGATTTAAGGCATAGCGCATATATGTATATTTGTACATATAGCTATATGTTAATGTGCAATTTAATGCAAAAAGAACGTGCAGAAATGTATATTTTTTTGTAGCTTATTCAAATACATGCATTTCTCGCCAATGGTTGTTTGCTTAGAAATGCTTAAATATATTCTTAAAAAAAAGTTATGTATACGCAATACTGAATTTGTAAGCTCACAAAAATTCCTCTCATGAACTGTATATTTGTGAATCATTTTTAACCTTAAATGTGACAGTTCGTGAAGGAATTCTTTCCAGATGAAATACTATATATTCATGCAGAGTCTGTATGGCACCCAGAATACATACTGCGTCCATGAACTAAACATCGCGAGGGTAATTTGGCGCCGCGTTTAAAACGTTAACCAAAGCTAAGTATTTTCTTACGGAAATACCATTGGCAGGATTCCTGCGAGGCAAATATTAGGAGGTAAATTGATGGTCTTCCTGTGCCCATAATTTGTAATTCAAGCGCCCAAAAACCTGCTCGTTGACATTGAAATTTGGTCTTGCATGGTATAGTCCTTTGATCTTGCCGTGAAGTATATACATGTACTATAACTGTGTGTCGAAGCTAGGTTCCTGCCACTTATGATTTTGAGAGAATACTTGACAGAAAGTAAAATTGAACATGATGCTTGTGATTTTATGCCAAAGTCTTGGAATGTTCGAGGTAAAATTTTCCAGAATTTCTCAGAAAATTTCTAGAAACTTTTACGTGTCCTGCATATCATTGAATTATTTTAATTTTAGATTGTAACGTCAACAACTCGTTAAAACGAATCAGATATCATTGCAACCGATAAACGAGGTGAACATGCGTTATTTTATCTGAAACGTTTATATCCGGACAACCGGGAATTTGTGGGGAAAGAGATCAGTTTTTAGCTTTCCTCATTCGCTGGTTTTTGAGCTTAACGATTTCTAAAAACATAAAAATAAATCTATGTACATGTATGCGTTAGACTCGTCGACGTTCATGCTTTTCTTAGTCAAAAGTTAATTTTAGATTAAAGCGTTTTCACTTGGCAGAGATTTTGCATTTTTCTGGACAATTCTATATACTCACTAAAACATTCAGTTTTTCCTGCTCGAAGTTTCAGTGATTAATTCTCAGTTTCATCTTAGAACCGAATGCCATCGAGTTTTTAATTTTTTGTTTTTTTATTTCCTCGCTGTTGCCTCTTGTGCAATTTTACCATTTTCGGAAATGCAGCTTTTATTTGTTTACTGAGATGCGAGGCTCAAGCTCCATTATTATCCGCATGACTTTAAAGACGTCCCAAGCACGCCACGCTTAACGAAAATTCCAGCACAATAAAACGCCCACATTATTGAAAATAGCCAAAAAACGAAACCGCCCTTGCATTTTTAAAAGAGCGACTGTTTATTCGCAAAAGCAGCTATTAAAAGGCTCCTATATACTATATACAGTATATACGGGCGATAGTAAAATAAAAAGTTTGAAAATTTACTCCTGCTATATAAATAATTTAAATTTATGAATAATATAGTTGATACGAGTAGCATTCTTTATTTAATCATTAAATGTTGCTTTGAGGATAATTTTAAGTTTTAATACGGAAATTAAACTAAAATTACTATATAATTTAAATTGAACTGAGGATTCATATTTTTAATGAGAAAAGACGTAAATACGTAATAAGAGAAATGACCAGTAGCCCATGATGAAATAATATAGCAAGACTCGGACAGAATTAAGCTTTATACGAAACATACTTTGGCAGAAGTTTTGAGTCAATTTTTTAAGTCAATTTGCGTGTCGATTTTGCACAACTGACTTCACAACTGCCACAGTGCAATTCGTAACGCTTCCGTCTGAGCACCATTAAGCGTTTCCTTATTAAATAAATCATTACTCAAAAATTACTCGCTCGATAATTAACCTTTATCGCGTAACTATCGAATATTGCATTATGTTAAGTTTTCTCTTTCGCCTCACGTAGGCTTCAACGCCATCACAAAGTGGACAACCTTGTTAAGCGCTCACCCCCGCGTCTACGGCACCACTAATCAGGAAGTGGAATAATACGTCACAAACTACTAATACTTGTGACCCCTATACGGAGGTCTAACAGGCTCGATACGCGTTGTTGGTTGTTATTGTAGAAGAAAAAAGGAAATGGCTAAGGTGTTGCCAAGGTAAACTCGTTTCGTCAATTAGGCAAGTTTTTATACTTACGAATGACGTTCACAAAATCTTTTTATGAAAATTTGAAGCATATCCGTTCGTAGGAACCTTCGCCGCCGATGCTATAGTTTATCTAAGTTGGGGAAGATAAAACGATAACAAATACCTATAGGACGATATCGTTCGTAAATTAGCAAATTTATGCCCAGAAGATTTGATTTTTTCAGCATTTCTAGGGGAAATTTGGAAAAATTCCGACTTAAGCTAGCACTGTTTGCCTAACATCAGGGGCAAATCGATCACGTGCGTATTCTGCAATTGACAAACGGATGCGTGTACGAGACCTTCTAGAAAGTTATTAAACTTGAGAAAAAGTTTAGAATTGGTTAAGTTTTCTGATTTCGAAACTTTAAATAGTTTTTAATTCTTTCCAGAAAAAAATAGTTCACGTCTATAGGGGGCGAGCACAAAAATGCTTATTGCAGGCGCTTACCACTAGGCGTACACTAGCACCACCAAGCGGGATGAGAATGCTGTATGCTTTTTAAATGAGGGCGCATACAAAGAAAGCTTAGCCGAACCAGGCTGAGCTTACAAGAAGCGCTGATAAGCTTTCGAGAATGTTTTTAACATTCTTTTTTTTTTTTTGGAATTCCGAAAGCAGATTTTTAAGACACAGAGTGGCAAACAGATCAGTATTGGTCAAAAGTGTAGCCATACCGCCTATGTACCGTAAAAACTACGTGTCCTGTGCTCATCGTGAGATGCTAATGCGCATGTGCAAAGTTTTACGCGGAGTGTTTCATCTATAACACAACGCATGCAGTGGCGCCACCAAGCACACTGACGATCACGCTGATATCAGCGTTCATTGTGCACCCCAAAGCTGGAAACAAGAAGCTGAAAGAAGCACGTCGAAAGTAAGCATTCTTTGTGCTCGCACCCTATTGCTGGTTTACATGTGGGCCTACGTATAGGAAACTATCGTATACAGTGATCTATTTCATTATCAATTTCTGAACACCGAATAAAATTGAATTTCTTTCAACGAATTTCACTAATTTCGCAAGATCGACTGTAAAAAAATCCTTCGTATCCGTCACCATCAAGCGAAGAATCACTCTTCGAATTTGAAATTTATGAAGCAATTTATGAAAAGCATTAAGCTCACGAGTCCATTTCGTATTGTTGTTTGCGATGAAAATGCTCGAAAGAATGGCAAGCAGAGCCTCGCATTTCGCACCTCCGATTCGAACACAAAAAAGCCAAGTTGGCATCTCCAGAAAAAAAAAAGATGGAAAAGAAAGTGGCAATTTCTGGCTAAGAAATGGAGCTGTCATACGTCTGCGGGTTCAAGGATACAGCCAAGATTGATTCGCCGACAGCGGAACTTGCCGCGGAAAACTTTTTTTCAAAGACGGTAATGAAATTTTGATAAAAGTTCAATATAGCTTATAAAGAAAGAACACTGGGCATGGGATAAGACGAAATAGAAAAAAAAAATTCCCTACATAAACAATTTGAAATCTGATGAAAAATGTTTTCTCCTTTCGAATTGCCTGGCACATCCCACTTAACGACGAACGGAGCAGCTAGGCCTACTTCATTGTCTTGCATTATTTATGTGTCGCTAAATTGCCATTTTTCTTGTTTGGAATCAAAAATGCTCGCACTTCGCAACGTCGCTCGAAATCTGACGCATTTACACCATAAGCCAATAATAGGTTTTAACCACAATATATTAAACTGTATATATAGCCTACATGTACATGTAGTGTTTATCCATCGTCTTATTAGATACTGTACCTTATTAAACGAAAACAAGGATTAGGCATACCAAGCGTGGATTAAGTGATATCCAAGACTAGTGATATTCCAAATGTTGGCAATTTAGGGAAATAATTTCATCAATTAATTACCCCATATAATCAATCATCGACTCGTTTTAATTATAAGTTAAACAATTGAAATTCTGTTGAAGTATCAATTTAAGAAAACATTGAAATAGCATGCAGTTTTACATTTCCAAATTCATATACAGTACAGCGTACATGTATGTTATTAAAAAAATACAGAAGTTGGTCAATACTATAATATAATATCGGATTTTATTTTAAATTTTATGTAGATTTCTGTCCAGAGTTGATGAATAATTATTTCCAGCAAGAAGCACTAGGAAAAGTCATACTAAAATTAAATCTCTGCAGTTTGCTAGAAATGTATCCCCCATCGCAGGAAGGGCTCCGAGCAGAGCCAATAGGCAGCGATGTGCAACTCTCCGCCTACCCCTTTTACGAGCGCTTCAATAATGCAACACGAGGCATTAGAAAGGGTGTAACAAAAATACTGTTGGGTGGGTAAATTTCGTTCGCTTCAATTACAAGCTTCAATCTCCAACTAGGAAATAGATAATTGCAAAGGTTTTTTGCAAATAAAAAACATAAAAAAGCACCGTGCTAACTCAATTTGGCCTCAGAAAAGAAGCTATTCGAGAAAGGTATACATTTAAATGATACAAGATTTGGCTTTCTTCCAAAGGTGTGTCTTTCAGCAAAACACGGAATTGGCCAACAGAAAAGGCATAAAACACAGTTCACTCACCAACCGTTAGCGCATTAAGGGACTGACGTCGAGAGAAATGTTCTTACCTGCAAGAGAAACATAAGGAATTTCATTTAGAGTAGGTTGATTATGTGTGCAGTTTCCATTTAACTACAATAAAACAACATAAAATTGCTCGAGATCAGCATTTAACATGCATAGCAGAAGCTATTTCATGAAGCCCATCCCTTTCCCCGGTGACAGAGGCCATCTGTCTTGACGAAGGGAAATCCCATTAAACGGCCTAACCCTGCTCTGATTGGTCATCATGGAGCACGTTAAGTATGTTGCTCGTGCCTTGTCATCTCTTGGTTACACTGCACGGAGGCGCCAGTTGGTCATTTCCCCCAACTGGCTCCTCCAGTTAGGTAATTTAAAATTTAATCTAAACGCGGGAAGTTTTTAGTCGAAGAATGTCATAGGTATTTTAAGGCATTTATTCTTCTAAAAATCGGTTCAAAATCATCAACGGTAAGTGTAGTAACACATACACTCTCGTGAAACAGAACTGATTGTTTTAAATCACAATTTTAAAGTATTTCAAAGATAATTTATTCGCGATCTTGTAGAACGTTTAGGAAATTACAACAGTAGGTTTAGAATATGCCATGGTTGTGCTGTTCAATTTCGGTACCGTACTATTAATGAGTCACATACCGTATTTTACGGACTATAAGACGCACTTTTTTATTCAAAAAACTGCTTCCAAAATTCAGGTGCGTCTTATAGGCCTACTCGAAATTAATCTTATCGAAATTTTAAAAAAAAATTGCTTAAAAATTAAGGTGCGTCTTATAGTCCGTAAAATACGGTATCCCCTATAGATAACTTTCCCAAGCAGACGACGCGTGCTGGCCCCGCCTAGATCAGACATTGTGGGGTACTTAAAATGGTTAAAAATGGTTGCCTTTGCTATAGATAAGTTGCATGTGCCGACGCGTCGCTCAGGTACATTGTTTCCATATTTCATTTTGCATTTTGTAAAGTAGCCTACCCCACAACACGCCCACGATGTAAATTGGGCCACATTAGCCACGCCCACGAGCTGCGTGACGTCACGAGCAAGTCATATAAGCCAGCATGAATAAAATGTAGCCTATAGTACGTTTATTATATAATACAGAACTCGCGAAAATTTATCGAAACTTTTAGGAAAAATAGCAAGTGCGATCGTTGCGAAAGACGCGTACAAAGCCGCCATTTTTATAAATGTTCCTCCGCGCGCATGATTATGGGAGAAAACAGGAAGAGCGCCATAAATAAGATCGGTGATTTAGCGCGGTGGTCAGTGAAAAATAGGGCGAATTTGTACCCGGCACAATGCGGACAATGGTCAACCGCCATTTGAAGACGCTCGTAAAACCCGAAAGCATTTATGCCGTGATAATCTATACGGACATGGGCCTCATTTCGCTTAAAAGCTTTCAGAAAGGAATGAATTCGCCAAATAAAGTAAATAAAACTCCGAAGTACAGATTCTTATACCTCGGACATTTATTTTGAACTTATTGCGGTTTTGTTCTAGCGAGAAACGCTCCGCTAAGTGTGCCGGTCTATATCAAGCAGTTTCCAGGATACGGCATTAACTTACTTTGTTTGACTATACGCTCGAAACTCGAGCTTTCCTAGATTTTTTACGCCACAGAAAATAAACAAAATGGAAAACTTCTTACTATTCCGTCTAAAATAAATTACTTATAGGACCAGCTCGAAAACAGAATTCAACAATTTTCTTTAATAAATATCGGGAAATGAGAATTCTTATCAGTCGATAGATTGTTTCTACGATGTTTTATATCATAGAATACAGTTCTCGAGATAATCGCAGTATAATTAAATTTGAGCAACGTTCGTCGTTAAGTGCACGGACTGAGACTTTTTCAATTCATAGGGCGGGAGCAGGGTAAAACTTAAATTATGTAAGTTACTTCATCTACTTTCTACTTTTTGTCCGCTGCAATTTTTTCAAATGTCCTGCGCAAAGTGAATCCTGATATCTGCATGCGCTGTGCAAGGTCAAACATGCCGCGGAAATATTCGCGCACATGCGCATTAATATTTCGCATCTCATTTTGAGCGAAGGACACGTTTTTACGGTACCTAGGCTGTATACAATCGAGTGAGGAACGACCATATCGCGCATGGCTTCACTTTTGCCCAATAGTGATCTGTGTGCCACTCTGTACGTGTCTTACCAGCCTCCTTCCCGATTTCTGAAGAAAAATGTTCCAAACATTGGGTAAGAGCACGCTGACACTTATTTCATTAACTTAAAAACCAGTATCGCCTAGTGGTATGAGTCTGCAAT
>JAQGAO010005179.1:0-13968 GCA_034697705.1 Ommatoiulus sabulosus
TTTTCCACCTGGTGTTTAGAACTGAGAAAAACTACATGGGTGAAACGAGAAAAATCATCAATGAAAGTTAACACGTAACGGCTGCCGCCAAATGATGCCGTTCTCATGGGACCACAAAGGTCCGAGTGCACCAAGTCATTCACAGCAGATGCACGCTCCTCACTGCTGGGGAACGACTTTCGCATGAGCTTTCCACGGACACAGCTCTCGCACGTCTCTTCGACTTCATCTCTATCGTCTAAGTTTATGCCCGTCGCTAGACCCTCCCTCACGAGTCTCTTAATAGCTTCCGGGTCCCTGTGGCCTAGTCAGCGATGCCAGGTCCTCATGTTGCCGTCAGCTCTCGATGCCCTCGCGCTGTGGTTAGGGTGGTGCGGTACAAAGCGGTACAAGCCATCGATCAGCTCTGCTTCAACAAACACCTTTCCCCCGTTTAGCTTGTTTTGTCGGATGGTCACTAGTCCATTCTCGATGTGCGTGGGCATGCCTTTCTTGTCGGCACGTTTTACGGAGAACAGGTTTTCTTCGAGATCGGGGACATACAGCACCCGAGTCAAAGTCACTCGACTCACTACTCCGCTTCTAAGACGTAGCAGAACCTCTCCAGTACCAATGCCTTTTGCATTCATTGAGCTGCCCTTGCTGGCTTGTCCAACTACTTCATTGCAAGGCTCCATCTTAGTGAAGAACTTCTTGTTGTTCACCATATGGGTTGTAGCTCCGGAGTCAACGCACCATGTCTCGATGTTCGCGTCCGGTCTACGTCTCGTTGCCTGCAAAGTAGTGTGACGTACACTTGCTTTCGTGGCCCTATCCTTGTCTTGGCTGTTGCTCCTACAGTCCGCTGCCAGGTGTCCTATCTTGTTACAGTTGTAACAGGTGCGGTACTCCCTGCGCGGTTTGTTCTCTGGGTGCCTTCCACTGCTTCGAGGAGGCTCTCGATGTCGTCGCTCTTCAGTCTTCTTGTGGCGGCGCCCCGTCTGCTTCGCAGTCTTTTCATCGTCGCTGGTGGCTTCGTCGCTGTCCGAACCACTAGAGCTTGGATCTCTGCGCCTTGAAGACTTCTTGGATGACTTCTTCGAGGACTTCTTCTTGGTCTGCTTGGCGGTGGCCTCAGTCTCATCTTCATCTGCAACTTCACCTTGTCCCTTTCGTCGTTCTGCTTCTTCACGCAGCCTACGTGTGAAGAAGGCTGCAGTGAGGTTGTCAGGGTCATGTGTCACCATTCCACTCACCCACGACTGATAGCTGTTAGGGAGGCTTGCGACCATTGCTCCCACGATGTGCTTGTCATCAAGCTCGTCCCCGGCGTCCGCCAAACGATCGATGATGTCCTTCATCTTGCTGATATGTTGGCCCATATCCATACTAGGACTGTACCTCGTGGTGTACAGTGCTTTACTTAGCATAATGATTTCAGTTGCTGTGGACTTGCCGTACTCATCCTTCAGTGCGTCCCATATCGATCTGGCTGTCTTCAGGCGTTTCACGTCTTTCACGAGATCATCTGCGAGACTCAGCATAATTTTCGCTGTCGCTTTGTCATCCTTGAGTAGCCATGCAGGCTCAGCTGGTTCGGGCTTGGGTTCCGATATCACTGTCCATAGTCCCTCACCCTTCAAGTAGGCCTCCATCTTCACACACCACGTGCCATAATTTGTCCCATTCAATTGGGTGATGCCGGATTTTGTTTTCGCCATTTCTCCTGCCATTCTTCTTAACTGGGGTAGAAATGTTTCAACTTGCGATAAACCAGTTCCAGTCGCTTACTAGTGTAGCTTGTCACACTAACACACACGTGGCTGATGTAGGCCTGGCACCAGCAAACTTCCCAGAAGCATCAAAAGTACTCACAGTTCACACATGCTGGGCCCATAACCTGTTGAATAAGCTGGATGCTGCTAGTGAAAACTTAGCAACGCTTTAATTCTGGATTTAACATGGCATCTCGTTACATATGATGCTCAAAAGGAACAAAGGAAAGAGCGGACATACATCAATGCATAAAAACCAGCCGTTAACTAGCACCGCCTAGTGGCTTGAAAAAGAAAAATGCGCGATCGCAGCGCCACCCAATGTCAAGTGCACGCATCTCTCTATGCAGTGTCGCTTCACTGCACAGCAGACGCGCTCTTCCAACAGAGTGGAATGGATCAATGGTTTGACTAGGTTAGGTCAAAATATCCTAGCAGGGGCTGCAGGCCTTCACATGGGGGGTGCGTTCAGCGCAGGGGGCAGTAGTTCCCCCCCCTCACCTCACCTAAAAGGGCTGTTGTTATAAATTGAGTACTTGATTTAGAATAGATTGAGACGTAGTCAAAGATACGATGTTCTAGAGCTTTTTATTGTGACAAACAATAGTATCAATTTAAACGAATGCTAAAACAAACTGATCTTTCTTTCAGACGAGGAGGGGGTCCAGGTGCTGCTTAAATTGGAGAATCAACTTGGGAGGACTCTGGCTTCTGCTGCTTGGCTGTCCCTTTTATATCCTCCTGGTTAAAGCCACTTCAATTCCACTGGTCCTTGCTGCTAATCCTCGTGTCCGGGTCGTGACGTCGGCCTGACATCATCTGGATTCCCTGCTGCTAACCCCCTCTGGTGAGTCTATGTGTGTTGCTCTCGTCACATAATTTGATAGTATTCCAGCAGCCTGTGTAATTGAATGTCTGTTTTTTTCCGATTTGTGTATGATAACAATGATTCAGTTCGCGCTTGTTTCTTACGATTACGATGTTCTGTTCTTTTGTTTAGTTTACGGTGAGTCTCCCATTTCTTCACTTATGGCATCTCCGGGAAATAGAGGAAATGTTTGTGGTAAGTTTGTGCACCGATTAACATGTTTTTCTTAATGCATTTTAAATCATTTTCACGACGAATATTCAATTGAAGGACTGCCGTTCGTTGAAGATGTTCAAAAGTTTACAAAATTTCCATTGTTGCGCCCGTAACAAATGACCATAAGCCACAGTGTTCCCCCAAACCTGGAATACCTGAAAAAGTCAGGGAACTTGAAAATAAACATAGCCTACTAACAGACTTTAAAATGTTTCAAAATGTTCAAAATCAAACTTGAAAATGTCAAAATGTTTCAAATGTTCAAAATGGATCTTGAAAATGTCTGGAAAAGTCAGCTAAAAATGACTTGTTTTTGAAAAAGTCAGGGAAATTGAACATAGTCAGGGCCTATTTGTAAACATTTTTACATAATCATTGTCCTACTACAAATCAACAAAATTTGCAACAGTTTATGAGGACAAACTTGCAACATTTTCCACGATTTCGGAGGACAAAACTGCAAAAATTTTCTACGTTATCTGAGGACAAAATTGCAAAAATTTCCACGTTTTTCGAGGACAAATTTGCAAAAATGTCCCCGTTATCTATGTACAAATTTGCAAATATGTCCACGTTTTTGGAGTATAGATTTGCAAAAATTTCCACGCTTTTCTAGTACAAATTTGCAAAATTAACCACGTTTCCCGAGGACAAAATTTAAAAAATTCCCCATTTTTTCCGAGGAAATATTTGCAACATTTTCCACGTTTTGAGATCAGATATATATATTTTTTTATGTTTCTATGTTCTGTGCAAAATATGTAAATTTTTGACATTGCCATTGGTCAGGGCAATTTTTTTTGAAACCTGGAAAGTCAGGGAAATTCAAAATTGTATTTTTGGAGGAAACCTAATTTTGAAGTAAAATAACTGTTGTTCCATCCTTTTATTTATTGTTTTATTTTTAAATTTGTAAGACTTTTAAAGTTTTGACTAACTTTTAATTTTATTTAACAGCTGATCGCGAGGACAAATTACGAGCGCAACAAACGTTTATGTGAAAAATCTTAGGAATTAGGAAGAAGTGGCAAGAACTCTGGGGAAGGTCATGTACTCCAATAAAAAGAAACGATTGGTTCACTACTCACAACGGGATGAAATTTAAACCCATATTAGGAAGAAGTATTTTCAATGACATTACTATCAAATTAGAATTCTCTAGCGACACGAATTATTCATTGCCTTTTTTTGCATTCGAGGAAATTTATTTTACTCGATCAAATGTCCAAAATTGAAAAACAAAACGTCGAATTAATCGACAAACCGGAATTTAAAATGAAATCCTCCCAGGACACGATGGCCGAATATTTTTACGTGCCGTGGTTTTTTCCTATGCGTCTTTTAAAAGGCAAAAACAAATACGTAAAGAATGACGGAATTTGGATTCAAATCATCTTGGAGCCCATTTCCATTCTGTGGAAGCAAATCGAGTCACGTGATGGCGTCTTCTTGTGGAGAATCGACGATTATTGTAAAAAGAAGACGGATGCCATCGAAGGGGTTCGAGTGTGTTTGACCAGTGAACCTTTTAAAACCAGTCACGCGGGTTACACGGCGTATCTTAAATTATATTTAAATGGTTTTGACGTTGGTGAATGGGATCACATCTCGATATGTTTGCATTTTTTGTTGGGAGAACACGACGAATCTCTTCCGACTTCTATCAAATGCAAATACTCTTTTTGTTTAATCGATCAAGCATCTTGTTTTCTAATGAAGAAAAATATAACCCAGGAATTTACGAAAGAATTTTATAAGTACGGTTTATACGGGCGCTCTGAAAAACTTGTTCCGCAAAGTATCACGGAAGGTCCAAGATATTTTAAAGACAATTCAATTTTAATCAAAACGACTGTCGAAATTCTGTTATTTTAATTGTTTTTACGCCGGGCTTGGAAAATTTTCACGAAACATTTGAGAACGATTTAAAGTGAGTGAAGGTGATGCGCGTGTTTCTGTCGTGTAAATATACAGGGTTTCCCCAGACCTGGAAAACCTGGAAACTTCAGGGAACTTTAAAATGTCTAGAAAAAGTCAGGGAAGAATAACTTTTTTTTAAAAACAGTCAGGGAAATTCAACGATTTCATGTTGCGACGATCCAAAATTGATGCTTCTACATGGTTAGCTCAAAGCCCATTTGGATGCGCTTTGACATTTTCCGAGTATAAATTTGCAAAATTTCCCACGTTTTCCGAAAAGAAATTAGCAAAATTCATCACGTTTTCCAAATACAAATTTGCCAAATTCTCCTCGTTTTCAGAGGTGAAAATTACGAAAATTTCCACGTTATCCTAGGAGAAATTTGCAAAACTTTCTACATTTTCCGATTACGAAATTGCCAAATTATCAACATTTATTCATGCAAATTTTTTGTAAACTATTATTAATTTTTCTAAGTTAATTTTGAAAGTTTTTAGTAAATTTTGGAAAATATGTCAATTTTTGACATTATCATCGGTCAGGGAAATTTTTTTAAAACCGGGTAAAGTCAGGGAAGGTGGAATTGAAATTTCTGGGGAACCCTGGTATATTTTTTATTTTTTAAAACATTCGTAATATTAGCAATAACTTTTATTGTACCGCCTGATAATTCTCGATGTGATTTGCAAATACAAATTGCGACTGTGCTATGTAACTCATCATTAAAGATTTGTACATTTGTAAACAAATAAATAAAAGTTACGATTGTAATGGCTGAGCATTTGATGTTTTTAAATAACGAATGTTAAAAAGTAACGAAAATGTAACATGTAGTATAATTACGAGGGATATTCATTCCTTTTTAAAAAGGAGAATAATCAAGATTTAAAAACCAATTCATTGCAGGATTCAAACGTGACCCTGTTATGCTAAGTCAGAAGACGTAATTGATGATTATGGACTTAAAAATTTAACACGCTGAGTTCATGTATCAGTTTTCTCAAAAAATAAATTGTTAAATATTCATTATTTAGATATTATCACTCACAATCTTTAAATGTCGATCGTTTTAATATTTTATTATCTGATGGAAAAAACATTGAAAAATAACCAATATAATAGTCGCGAACAACTAGGTCATCATTTGATTAATTTTAGCAAATAACAATGATATTCATTTAACTAAAATCTGCCTTTAAAATTGTGTTTGTTGGATTGCACGTAAAAATTCAGCGATAGTCTCAATAACTCGCAATTCGATAATAATTTTGTCATTTTTGTAAAAGACTTACAAAACATACAGACAGCCTGATACTAGACCATTAATACTAAACGAAGATTTAATGGTAACCCCTGTAGATACGCAGAACTCTTTTTATTCAAATTTTGAATTACGAAAATTGGCGCCTTACGTTCGAACTAATTACGATGCGTACAAATGATGATAGATGGCGCAACGGTCAATATATAATTACCGCATTATTTTCACATGAAACACGCGGATTTGAGAGTTACTTTGATACGCAATTTACTAATTTTACGCAGAACGCGTGTTGTGTGCCATGATCGTGTTATAAATCCTAAATAATAAATCCAAATAAATACAATATCGTATAAAAATAAAATGGCATTTATTTTCCTGGCATGTACAAACGCGTGCGCGGTAAAAGTATTTGTCGAGGAATGATTTTGTCTTCACACCAGCTTGTTTATCTTCTCCCATGAGCTAGTATGAAGGCTTATTTCCACGTCAATATTTACATTTTTTTAAATTACGAAAAAATTTAACTAGAGCTTTGAAAACATTTCTCGTAAGCAGCAAGAAAACACACATACCTATAGTACGTGATTAGGTTCTAGGGCAAGTTATTTGATAATTGTTTCATTTTCAACTGTACATAGACTCGCTCTAGACGTCTACTGCCTTTTAAATTTGCACGCTCCCATATCATAGGCTTATTTTGTGCCTCACAATGTTTGAACAATTTTATCAGCTGAGTAATTATGGAAGCAGATGTTGTTGTTTTCCATTTCACTGGCGTTAGATCGAATGTGCGTTATCGTTATGGGTTCTGAATGGTTATCCGCAATTATTTTTTAGCAATTTTTTGGCATTATCTCCATATTTGATCTATGGTAGACGCAGTTTTCGGATTAAAAATGAACGAACATGACACCTTTATTCCCCTAAAATGGTGACATAGCATTTCACGATTGTTTGCCCCGCGGCTTTATTACGTGTTTAATAAAATAGTTTAATGTAAAATGCTCAATATGGCAGAGATGAAAATTTCTTTTTAAAATTTAGAGATTTAATGAGTTAGCCTGAAATAAAAACAATGCTTCAAAACTATTTATTTCCATCATGCTTCGCGTGATGAAAAATTCATTCTAAAAAAATCTAAAATTCTGGAAAAAAAATGCAAAATTTTGCGTACACTATTTTTCATGTAAAATAAACCGAACAATACGGCGAATTTTGAGTCTGTGAAGAAAACTGGAGGACTCGAGTCAACACTGGAGCAACACTTATCATTTTTTTATTAAATAAGAGGGGTGGAGGTCATAGATTTGTTTTGATAAAAATCATTTTTAAATTATTTGGTTAATTTTGGCGGCATTTCCACGTATAAAGTTTTGTTTGTTAAGTAATGACTAATCGGTAAGTTTGTTTAATAGTTTCAAAATGATCGAAATTTTACTTACATCTTTAAAAAATACTTTTTTAATACTTTTTTAAAAATGTTTATTCAAAATTTGGAAATTTCTCTCGAAAAATTCTTTTGGAAGAAAATTAGCTTTTAAAAGGATTGTCGGTATTCGAATAAATAATCGTGTTTATCCGAAAATCTACGAGTATATATGTACAGTTCAAAATGTCCTCGAGGAATTTTATAGTTTTTTAAAATTGTCAAATTGAAAATGTACGTTGATCATGTTATTCAAATATACATCAAATGAAAAATATAGAATAACGTACCATATTAGAGACGATATACAGGGTGATTCCTAAAGTCACGTCTCAGAGAAAAAAAATTATATCTTCAAAATGGTAACCGATACGAAGATAAATCTTTCAAGTTCTTTAAGAGTTCTTCATGAGCTATCCGGAAACCATATTCCTTGTGACCTTGAATGTCACGTTTAAGGTCATCAATGTGCTAGGTCTGCGGATTTAGCAGATATCTCAGAAACCGCTGCAGATTAGTTAAAAGTGTAAATTAGAACGTTGTAGGGCGATGCCTAATTAGTATAATAAAGTCGGTTTCCAATTGTTTTAAACATAGCACAGTGTTCCAGGATTTTTTTTTTCCACGATTTACTCCATAGACATTTAGGCTGCACTGCATGACACCAAAGCATTGTGGGCTGCAAAAAATGGGACCTAAACCTGCTAAATTGTTGATCATAACTGTGTGCTAAGGCAATTTTATTACATTTGAGGATGTCAACGTTTAATACTGTCTTAAGGTGTGCGGATAACAATTTATTCTTTGCTTATGAACAATGCATGGTTTTAAATGCAACATTTTAGAAAACGTTTTGCAAAAAAATGAATTAAGCTAACTAGAGCACATTCTCAAAATGATCAAAACAAATAGCAAAATCGAATGCAAAAATTACGAACAATTGGCAGATCACACATGCTACATGACCAGGTAAAATCATGCACCATACCATTGTGCTAACAAAAATTTGTTGTGATTTTTGTGTTTTGTCAGTGCACATTTAAACTGATCCTCACATACAGTGTTAAATTTCGACATCCTTAAATGAAATAAAATTGCCTTAGCACACAGTTATGATCAACAATTTAACAGGTTTGAGGTCTAATTTTTTGCAGCCCACAATGCTTTGGTGTCATGCAGTGCAGCTTAAATGACTGTGTAGTAAATCGTGGAGAAAAAAATACTGGAACAACGTGCTATGTTCAAAACCATTTTAAACCAACTTTATTATACTAATTAGACATCACCCTACAACGTTCTAATTTACATTTTTAACTAATCTGCAGCGGTTTCTGAGATATCTGCAAAATCCGCAGACCTAGCACATTGATGACCTTGAACGTGACATCATTTTAAAGATATCATTTTTTTTCTCTGAGACGTGACTTTAGTAATCACCCTGTATATATATATATATATTATAAATTTTATTCAATGAATAAGAACAGCAAATTGGAAAATATGCATAAATGTGAATAAATTTGATGATATTATGCACCTTATTTTAATGAAGGTTGATCAATGTGCGCGTAACATAAGATTTACGTTATTAATCCAAGATTTTAATCAACATTTGATGCCAGTATGACTATTTGAGATATCGGCCATTACACCCGAGCTGTTTTAAAAATACATTCGCACTATTTTAAGGAATTTCCACAAATTCAATCCTCTGCATGTAGAAAAATGGATTATCCTTTAAATATAGTTAGATGCAAAGTTGTCAAACGTTGGCATAATTATTTTATTTATACATGTAGAAGCATCCGATTTTACATGCGGAGGATTGAATTTTGTACTTCAAAATTGAAATGTCGTTCAGGCGTCATAGCTAAAACACCTTTATTTAATCATCTAATGGAATTACCCAGTGCCAAAGCCAATACACCATCAGTAGGGGTAACCAAAAGGGTGTTGCCACAGCAGCAGTTTGCCCAAGTTACCTACCAGCAGATTTGGCTCCGCCTAGTAAATGTGTAGAACTGCAGCCACAAAATCCATCTGCCAACTGGCTTTGGCTGTGCTTTTTTCCCTGGTGGCGTTACTTCTGAATCTGATCAGCCAATAGGAATACTGCATTTTGTGACCTAGATGCATATGCAGCTATAGGTCAGCAAACCAGTAAAAACCACTTAGTTACCGCCTTAACTCCTGGCTTGGCAGCACCTTTTTGATTACTGCCAGTGAGTCAGCAGTAGCTCCGCTCCTTCTGGCCTGTGGCAATCGGACATTAGTGAAAGCGCCGTTGCGTTTCGAGCGAAGGCTGCAATCTTCTTAAATCAACGCCATTTTCATGCTTGTCTGATCTGCTGATTGACAACAACACGGGCAATACTATATGATACGATATAGCTGTACTGCGGTAGAACCAGTAAGCAATTGCTAGCCTCAGGTCCACCAGGTGGCGTTGAATTCGATCGAGTTCGCAGCGCCAACCGGTAGCATTAATAGGCAAAAGTGCCGAGTCAACGTTTACCGATGGTGGGCTCTAACCAATCAGTGATTTTGTGCATTTATAGAAGTTGCTACACATGGCGTGGCTTCATTTGTATTTCTAATTGACTCAATCTGCATTATAGTCACCAGGTGACGCTGTGGCACCAGTTAGCAGTCTAGTACCTCTTCTTTGATTACTGCAGGTTAGGGGCCATCCAGAAATGATGTCACGCGAATTTTTAAGTTTTTTAGACTCCCTCCCTTCCCCTATGTCACAATTTGTCACAAATTTCCAGTACCTCCCCCCCTTCCCCTTTAAAATAATGATGTCACGATTTTTTCGATCGGCAGTTAGTACACCACTAAAATAATAAGCTTAGATGTAAAACAAAAATTTAATGTGCTGCAAAATATATGGACACTTGTAAAATCAAACGAAATTTATTATGGTGCATTCCAATAGTTCACACTAGTGCAGTGCAGTGTCTTGCCAGTGCAACTTAATCACTGACTTTTTTTGTTCAGTGTAATCTCATGACGTCATAATCCGCCATGTTGGATGCACTGACTACACTGGTTCTTTCGACGGCGTAGTCAGTGTACACTCAGTGCACATTGTTTGGACAAATGGAATAGTCCAGTAAGGTGCACCGTGGAAAAATAGAATGGAATCAGTGTGGAAACGTACACTCGATGTACACCAGTGTACACTTTTTGGACTATTGGAATTCGCCATAAGCATCAGTCCATGGACATTCTGCCCAGTCATTCAAAGAAAGCATGCTCATATCCATCCCCTCCATCACTCAACCCCACTTGCAGCTTTGCAATGATAATGGACTATTCCACACACACACTTTTTAATATAATCTACACCGAGCGACATGTCCGGTTTCTCCAGGGCGACATGTCCGGTGCAGCTTTGCAATGATAATGGACTATTTCACACACTCTTTTTAATATAAACTTTTCATGAAACACTGGATTAAAACCTTGAATGAAAGGGCGACTGATTTATAATTGGCAGGTTTAAGAACGTGACATCACACTGACCGTCTACCCCACCCCTATTGTCACGATTTAACACAAATTCAGCATACCCCTCCCCCTAAAGCCGTGACATCGTTTCTGGATGGCCCCTAAAAGTTTCTATAATTATCAGTAGAAATAGAAATTGATTGCTGGTGAGATTCGTGAAACTTTGGAAATTTGGAAAACAGTGAACATGTTTAATGAATTTCAACCTTTGCTTCGAATTTGTTACAAGTTTACTTACATTTTTAACGAATTTCACGAAACTCAATTTGGACTTTTCTCGATTTTTTATATCCATGTATCAGAGCAGACTACAGTATCATCAATGAATGGTCCAAAAGTAATTACTGCATAACATAACGTTCTCAATTATTTTTTTTTTAAATAACGCCGATTTTAAGGCCATGACGTGGGAATATTATTTATTTAAAAATTCGCAGCTTTTAATATTTGCAGTTGTTTCGCAATTAAGCATGATTTTGAGCGACATTATATGCAATGTACATTACATTTATTAACGTTCCTTGTTTTTGTTTTTATGTTTTCAGAGCCCCAATTGGCCAGTTCAATTTTGCTCGGCAATTTTGACCCGATGACCTTGAGAAGTGCAACAAATGTCGTCTGCAAGGAAAAATCCGCCTTCTTCAGTTGAATTGCTCGTCTTGCACGGAGTCATCGGGAGTCTGAGACTGGAATAAAATGCGACTCAAGAACGGTAAATATGCAATTATCTCTTACATTTGATTCTTTCATTTCTTATTCTACCTTTTATTAACTGGTTCTGTTTTTTCTCTGTCTCTGGAAGAATTATTTTTTAAAAAAATTGATAATAGGACATTACTCCACAATCTTCAATGATTTGGCTAATAAGAATCGAATTTCATTTTATTGTTTTTCTACAAGATAAACTATACGTTGCTTATCCGGAGTGTTTCAAAGACATAAAATTCTCCTTTTCCGTCAAATAATTGTACCCTAATGAAAACACAGTGTTATATACATGTATATTGTATAAAGTTATTAAACTACATTACCTGGAAAATGAAATGGAATTCAGAGCGAAGTGGTGCTCCATACAACTTTCAATCATGGTACTCTCGTATATCCCTTCCACATTTCCGTTATTTTATATAAAACTAGAGAAATAGATACATTTTTTTCAGCCTGTTAGGAAACTCAGCTTCATGTTTTGCAGAAAATGTTCTAAGCGTTATTTATTTCATCTGGAAATTTTATAGCAGTTTATGTTTTAGGGCCACCGACCACATTAGAACTTTAGATTATTCTTTAGAACATGTACTCAGATACATATGTACATGCTTTATTAATTGTAATTTAATTGGTGGTCGTGAAAATGAAATCAAGTGTGCAAAATCGCATGCTAATTGGTTTAAAAATTGGTTATCGCTGCTTTTAAACCAATTAATGCTTTCCTCTTGTGCACTTGATTTCACGACTATCAAAGTGCGATTCGTAAACAGTAAAACTTTATTAATTAATACCGTTTAAAGAAAGTGTTATAACTTCTGTATTTAATCCCTTACCCCTTTCAGTATGACTATAATGTGAAATCACTATCCAAGAAATAATTCTGAATGACGTCATCGGAATGTTTAATTGATGACGTCGTTAATAAAAATTATATATTTTTGGGACATTTACTCGCACTTTTTTCGGAAATATCACCGACATTTAATCGTATATAATATCAGAAAGTTGTTTAATTGCCAACCTATTTTTCATTGTATTAAGAGTTTACCCATAAATTTCCTCATGAAAATGTCCCTAGTCAGGGAAGTTTCATATAAAATTTCTTGGGAACCCTGAACATTTCATACGGTATTTATAATGCAAAATGTGTTTTGAAAAGCATTTCCGAGTTCCAATATATTTAAAACGCATTTCATTTCTACTTTCAATGTGGGAATGGATCACTGCAGGTATAAAATAGAAAATCTTGAAAAACTGTTCTTTTGGAACATTGGAAAAGACACATGACAAACATTAACGTTATCAAAATAATTTGCTCTGTGTTTTAAAAAATATATACAGTTTATCAAAAAAGAAGTTTTAAGTAGAGTTTGATGATACCTGCTTGCTGCGAAGGCTACAATTTTATTTTCTAAATAATGCAGAAAATCCATCTGAGTACACGAGTCCGTACTTATATGAAAGCTACTCAAAATTGTTTCGCGCATTTGCGTTATGTAGACATGTGGCATTTTGATCGAATTAAGCGATGGGCTGATCCAATTAAGCGGCTTTTTAACATAGGGCAATATAGAAAAATATCCGTTCTGAGGGTTTTGATCGAATAAAATTTCTGATCGGATTAATTAAGCGTGATCCAATTAAGCGGCTTTCACTGTATATGGAGTTTGTTGAACTGACCTAAAGGCAACCTAACCGGATCTAAAACCCCACGTACACACTAGAAAAAAAAGGTAAAAACCAAAAACTAGAAACGTTTCTTAAAAAATTTCCTTGCAAACTTTTTTGAGAAACTTAAAACAAAAATCAATTTTTTAAAACCAAATTTTTCTTTCCCGTCGAATGTATTTTGAAAATTTGAACTCGTTGGCGCTTTTTGAAACGCTCTTGAGCAAGAGCGCCATAACGTAAGAGCTTTCAGAGTATCAGGCGCTTTCATGGCTTAACGCCGTCAGTTTCGCTGTCACCAGAGGCCGCCACTAGGCTTACGTGCGTTGTAGAAGTACGCGTTCGGTTTGCGGCTTATTTGTCGAGAAATTAATAATTATGCACGCTAATTTTCGATAGTGTTTCAGTAATAATACAAGAATTGAAATCTGAAGAATTTTGACAGAAACAAAAGCAGCATCAATTATAGTTCGCGTTTTAAGTAAATAATTTCATCCAAGCTCTACCATACCATGGTGCGGCAATCGATAGAATGAGTCCCCGAGCTATACCTTGCTTAAGCATACTTACCTGGCATAGGAGCTAACGTTGATCACTGAGGACGTTCTCCCAGGGCGAGACCACACATTG
>JAQGAO010005180.1:0-13967 GCA_034697705.1 Ommatoiulus sabulosus
TATTGAGTGGCCGAATACTTTTTTTGCCTGTGAATTTTGGTTATTGTTTGTTATTTATTTTTTATGAGTTTGCAAAAAATTTTTGCTTTTACAATATCATTTAAAAAGCTGTCAGTAATATTACAAAAAATATTTGTAACATTATATGTAAAAATAAACATGTAAATAAAAAAAAACATACTGGCCAAATGCTTTTTTTTGCTCACTGTACGTTCTGTTAGGTTTTTAAGTTTCATTTAAAGTTTCAGTGCAATCCTAAATGCAAGTTTTTGAGAGGTAAAAATTCTGAATTAAAAATTATAATAGTATTTTCCTCGCCATATATCCTGGCCTAGAGGCCCTCTTAAGGGTATGGGGGACCGTTTGTGCTATACTGCAGGGCTTCCCCAGACCTGGAAAAGTTTGGGAACTTTCAATATTTCTGGAAATGTCACGGAGGAATTTACTTATTTTGAAGAATTTAGGGAAATTTACGAGATATAAATGTTTTCACAATCCAAAATTATTGTTACCACGTGGTTAGCTCACTGCCCGTTTTCAAAATTCTCCATCTTTTCTGAAGACAAACTCGCAAAATTGTCCGTGTTTTCCGAATACACTTCGCCAAATTTTCATACGTTTTCGAGGAAAAATTTGCAGCAACCTTTTCGTAATTTAAATTTGCAAGATTTCCAACCTTTTCCAGCACAAATTTGCAATATTTTGAACCTATTCAGAGTACAAATTTAAATTTTCTGCATCTTCCGAATGTTCACATATTTGTGAACATTTAAAAAAATTTTCAATATTAGCCTTAGGGGCCATTCAAAAAGGACGTCCTCAAAATTTGCCCAACATTTTTAAAAGACTACCTTTACCCCCTGTCCGCATTGTGTCCAGTCAATCAGGACTCCTCCAATTCGGACGTCCAAAACTTTAAAAAAAATTGTATTCGGAAAAATTTTAAAGTTTTCAAATTTGTACTCGGAAAACGTAAATTTTGTACAGTAATCTGAAAAGGTTGAGAATTCTGCCAATTTGTCCTTAAATTCTGTTGGAAATTTTGAAAATTTCACCTCGGAAACTGTTGACAATTTTACGAATCTGTACTCGAAAACAGTTTAAAATGTTGAAGATTCGTACTCGGGAAAACATGAAAATTTGTCCTCGGGAAAACGTGGAAAAATCGGAAGAGAACCCCTCTAAAAAGTTGAAACTCATGCGAGTTTATGCTCGAGAAAAATGAACATTTGGCAAATTTTACTTGGGAAATTTGGAAGTTCGCGAGTTGACCCCGAGCTTTTAAGTTCCTCGACTTTTCCAGGTTTTCCAGGACTGGAGGTACCCCGTTTACTGACTTTCGCAATTTATAACGCATCACCTACGCGATATTGCGCTCAATTTCCTTTTTACTGTGGGAACTGATTTTATTTGGCATTTTTTTTCAAGTGGACGTCCGAGTTGGTCATACCCCCCTCCCTCCCCCTGTCCGCATTGTGTACGTGACTCAACCTATTTCCCCCATGCCCCCCCAAACATGAGGACATCCTTTTTGAATGGCCCCGAGGTTTGGTGCGATATGTATGTCTAAAATCAATGTTTTTTTTTCTGATTTTTCACGCACGACCCTCTCCTGATTTATGAACGTCCCTCGTAAGTTCGAATTGGTCGCCATTATAGCGTCGGGCGCCATGGTCAATTTTTTTGTCTCTTTCTCCTCTCTTTTCATGGCTTTTCAATGCGGTGATGAATGGCTGCCAAATTACAGCTCGAGAGATTATGGTCGGTTATTACGAATTGCAGCGACGAAGATCCCCCTCTCGTACGTGCGGCGTCCAGAGAGAGGGGGATCCTCGTGGATCATTTAAGGGGGTCCCAACTTACGTAATTGGTCCCATCGAGGATTGAAAGGTATACCGAAAAATAGCCCCCCACCAGACAGACTGACTCCAATTTTGGGCGATGCGAGTCTATAATTAAAGGGTACGGGGTTTGGGACCCTCGCTCGGTCCAGTCACGTCCGACCATAGTGACCATATGCTTATTAGGCGTTTAAGGTATGCGGTGACCGATCGGAAAGCGCCATCTATGGCTTTTAGGGAAACAGATGCGGGATGGGCGTGGGAAATGCCACGTGACACGAGGTTTTAATGGGGTTGAAAATGGTTTTTTTCAAAAAAAAAAGGTTAAAAATTCGTTTTACTGATGAAAAAATGTTTATCATAATGCATCTATAGATAGGGTTCTCCCAGACCTGGAAAAGTCAGGAAAGTTGAGAATTTAACGTATATTAATGTTGTCCCGATCCAAAATTTATACTTGTATATACGTGGTTAGCTCAGAGAACATTTGCACAATTTTTAAGTTTCCCGGTACAAATTTGAGCAATTATCAACAGTTTCCGAGGACAAATTTGCAAACTTTTCAACAGTTTTCGAGAACAGATTTTTAATTTTTTTAAAAATTTTCCCACTTACAAATTTGAACAATTTTCAGCAATTTGTAACAGTTTTCGAAGGCAGATTTACAAAATTTTACAACTTTTCGTAATATAAATTTGCAAGATTTCGAACAGTTTTCGAGGACAAATTTCCCAAATTTTAACAGTTTTCGAGTGCAAATTTGCAAAATGTTTAAGTTTTCGAAAACAAATTTGAAAAATTATTAGTAGTTTCCGAGGACAAGTTTGCCACATTTTAAAACTTTTCGTAATATAAATTTGCAAGATTTTCAACCTTTTCCAGCACAAATTTGCAAAATTTTAAAACTTTTCGTAATATAAATTTGCTTAATTTTCCACCTTTTCCAACACAAATTTGAAAAATTTTCAACAGTTTTCGAGAACAGATTTAAATTTTTTAAAAATTTTCCCTGTTACAAATTTGAACAATTTTCAGCAATTTGCGAGAACAAATTTGAACAATTTGCAACAGTTTTCGAGGGCAGATTTGCAAAATTTTCAACAGTTTCCGAGGATAAATTTGAAATTTTTTCAACAGTTTCCGAGGAATTTAGTTGCTTGTATCAGCAATGTATCAACAATCGCCTATTTTGGCTATAACGAATTTTGTTTTCGCGTTATTCGATTGTCCAGACATCGCGGTCAATCAATCCTTACTTAAAATTTTAAAATGAGTTAAACTATGAAATAAAAACCACAAACGAAATTTAAAAGAAAAAAGTGGAAAAAATGTTGGACTCGTTTAACCGAAATTGGAAAGTTTATACGAAAGGATGAGTTTTTGTTGAAAGTTTTTCATCAAAAGCGGACGTTTAAACAGCTGATAAATCAACAGCTGTCTGATATTTTAAATTCGTGATTACATTTCTTCGAAAAATCCTTTTATGATAAAATCTTGGCCTTCGGCCATTTTGGAAAAAGCGGCCATTATTATTATTTATGCAAATGATACGCGATTTGTCCTTTTACCGAAAAAAAAAAGCCATAATTGTGGCGTGATAATGGACTCTAAATGCACGTATCGCGGTATACCGAGCTATTTCACACCACGCAGATATGGCCCCCAGGGGGAGGCACCTGCGGGGGCCCTATTTAAGTTTTTGGACTTTTTTTTAGATAGATAACTTTTAAATTTTTAATTTCGTATAGTTTTCAATTTCGTAACGCGTTAATTTTATAAACTAAGATGGTGCTTTTTGAAATCTCGCGATTTTAAGTCATTTCAAATTGACGATATTTGGAAATTTGACAAATTTTAATGGAACCCGATTTGAAATTAAGTCCGGGGTGATTTGTAAATGTGAAATTTTACGATTCCCGATGAACATTTATTTCAAATTCATCGCTGCAGGAGGAATTTAAAAATAGGAAATTTGACAAATTCTGATGGCAGGGTATCCCCAGACCTGGAATACCAGGTAAAGTCAGGGAACTGGAAAATGTCTGGAAAAGACAGGGAGAATTCGGGGGAGAATGGCTTATTTTCAAAAAGTCAGGGAATTTCACACAATTAATGCTTCTTCATTGTTAGCTCTGGGCCCATTTTCCGAGTAGAAATGTGCAAAAATTTCCACGTTTTCCAACTTCAAATTTTAAAAATTTTCCACTTTTTCCGAGTACAAAGTTTTTTCAACGTTTTCCGAGGAAAAATTTGCAAATTTTCCACGTTTTTCGACAACAAAATTGCAAAACTTCCCACGTTTTCCGAGTGCAAGTTTTTTTCAACGTTTTCCGAGGAGAAATAGGCAAATTTTCCACGTTTTCTGAGTGAAATTTGTTCAACTTTTCCCGAGGAGAAATTTTCAAATTTTCCACGTTTTCGGAGGACAAAATCCCAAAATTTCCTACGTTTTCCGAGTTCAAATTGGAAAAATTTTCCACGTTTTCAGAGTAGTAATTTGCAAAACTTTGTACATTTTCTGAATACAAATATGTCAAATTTTTCATTTCAAATTTGTTTTTGGAATTTTAAGTAAATTGTGCAAAAAATGTTTTCCTCTGTCGATTTTGAAAAATATGTCAATTTATGATTAGGGAATTTTTTGTTTAAATCTGGAGAAGTCAGGGAAATTTCTGGGAGAACCCTGTTCTACATGCATTCGATCTACACGTACAGAAGTTGACCGAAAGATTGGTGGTTTGGAATCCGATTGAATGTCGCGTTCACACTCGACTTCCTTTCGCTCACTCAACTAATTTCCGGTTAATCTACCCCACGCGTTGCTCCTTGGACCGTGATAACGCTTAACTCGACCTAGGACCTTTTTACTACCCCTTCTCTAGAGTGATCGGTGGGTTAGTCTAGCTGGAACCATTTTCTCTTAAGAAATTTCAAAAACGTGACTCGTGCCGAATACGAAGGCGTTTCGACCGTATGACGTCATATTCATTCATTTATAAATGACGTCATCGCGCCTAAAATGACATGTTTAGTAATTTTTACTCTTATTCTCTCCAAGTGTTGAAAAGTTGTCAAATGACGTCACTTTACTCGGTCTGTAAACGTCACGTCAATTTCTCGATTGATCACCGCGTTTGAAAACGTTACCAAATGACGTAATTTTTTATTTGAAATGACGTAATCGCATTTCGTCACTTTTCTAAATTTGTCAATATTTTTTAATCGTAATTTTTCTGGAATTGCCTTAGTGTTTTTTTGAAAATCTGACGTAATGACGTCACTTATCTAAATATGTCAAGAAGTATAAATTAGTAGTCACCGAATGACGTCACTTTTGTAAATTTATCATTATTTCTAGCGTAATTTTTCTGACGTCATTTTTAAAAATGTGTCAAGAAATACAAATTAGTGACGTCACCGAATGACGTCATTTCGCAGATTTTCCGAGTTTTTGAGCGTTTCGTTTTGCCAGTTGGTATATCTTCTGTCTGAGCATCCCTATTGTATAAAATAGCAAACTCGATACTAAAAATAGAAGATGGCGTACAGATTGACCTATACTGGAAAATCGATAGAAATGTGATCGAAATTTGGGGAATTTTTTTGTGGAAAAAAATATGAAAATTGGACGAGATTGGGCTTTTTGTCAGAAATATGTACGTTTTCAGGAATATTATTTTACGAAATTGCGCACTTTTCGAAGGCATTTTGGGAGAGAGAAAAAACAATGGCCAGATAAGAAAAGCCATAATCGAAGACAATTTTCTGAAAAGAAATAAAAAAATAGGGCAAGATTTCGTCGAAATTTCCCCGATTTTTTGCATCGAAACAAAAAATAATAGTAATAAAAGTTGAAAGACGAGTTAGGATTAGTTTTTTTTTAAAATACTGTCATTTCACCAAGTTGTAAAAATGAATAATAACGTAGAAAACTATAAAAAATATATATCATATGAGATCGATGATTTGTGGAAGGAAAAAACCCAGTTTTCAGCACTTTCTGCCCGAAATTCAAATAACCTTTGATAGCACGATTATAACGAAGTTTTTCATTCACAGGTAATCGTCGAGTTTTAACGAAGTTTGTTTCACTAATTGTCAATCATAAGGAACTTTCGCTCATCGTAAAATTTTTAAGGGGCCATTCAAAAAAGGCGTCATCATGTAGGGGGTAAGGGAGATAGGTTGAGTCACGGAAATCAGTTCCCGAAGTAAAAGGGAAATTGAGCGCAATATCACATATAGTTGATGTGCTATAAATTGCAAAAGTCAGTAAACGGGGTACCTCCAGTCCTTGAAATACAAATTTGCAAAATTTTCATCATTCTCGAGCATAAACTCGCAAACATTTTCAACTTTTATCAGAGGACGTCATAAGAAATTTTTCCACGGTTTCCCGAGTACGAATATTCAAAATTTTCAACTGTTTTCGAGTACAGGTTCGTAAAATCTTCAACAGTTTCCGAGGACAAATTGGCAAAATTCTCAATCTTTTCAGAGTACAAAAGCTGAATTTTCCGAGTACGAATTTGCGAAATTTCAGAATTTTCCGAATACAATTTGTGTGAGTTTCGGACGTCCTAATCGGGGGAAGGTCCTGATTGACCGGACACAATGCGGACAGGGGGTAGGGGGGAGTCCAATTTTGGGAAAATTTTCAGGACGTCATAGTGATCGTGATAACACGGACACATTTTTTTTTTAAATTTGGGTTTTTTTTCAATATGTTAAATATAAATGTTAAAATAAACAGTAAATCGGAAACGTTATTAGGATAGAAGATTAATATTGTCAACTCGCCTTTCAAATTATGCAAGAATTAAGGCACCCTTATTTTGTTTTGGCAGATTCATAATCTGCAAAAACACTTGGGGTACCCAATTAAAATTTCAAAGGGGTAAGGTTTTACGATACATTTAACATTAAGAAATCTACGCGAATACACGCGGATTTTTTTAAAAAAAATATTGTTCGGCTATAACGAAGCTGTTTTTTTTCTTTTTTTTTTTTTTTTTATTAAACGGATAAGTCCAAACTAGCTATTCGGTTATAACGATTTTTTTCATATATAGGCGATGTATCGATAATTGCCCATTTCGGCTATAACGATGTTTTTCCTAAGCGGATAAAAGAAAAAGTAGCTGTTCCGTTATAACGAATTTTTTTTTTCATTTACAAGCCACGTAACAACAACTGCAGCCCATTCCCTGCAGATATAACGAAGTTATTCTTAAAAAATATAGGCATTCAGATACAACGAATTTTTTTCTTATCTTATACAATTGTCCAGACGTAGTGGTCAGCTATCCCCAAATGACACGGCGAGTAGCGCTACCTTGCGGACCTTATATGCATTCAACTCGGCCTGATTTTTACCTTTTTTGGACACCACCTTAATTTGCATAATTAATTCATTAATTTATTCGGAGCGTGAGAAAATAATCTCGGCTTCATTTCCGGTGCATTTTTTGTTTCTTTAAAATTGCTTCAACTTAGCCGCCATGTTGGTCGTGACTTCGAACAGCGTTATTGACGAATAAATGAGACTAGCGTCATTAAGCATTGTTTTAAATGATTCTATTGTTGTTCTATAATGCCATACAAATGTCTCTGAAGTTTTATTTATTAGTATTATTTTCATTTTAAGGCCCTTTGATTGACCTTTTTTTTCTATTGTTCCGTTGACCGTTGGTCACTTCGCTCGAACAATTCAAGTTTTTGCTAATTTTGGAAAGCCTCGGTCCAATTGCGAAATGACCTTATGTCTTGACCATTAACTATGTCCGCGCCGAGACCTGGAAAACTTGGGAAATGCAGGAAACTTGAAAATGTCTGGAGAAGTCAGGGAAGAATGGCTTATTTTCAAAAAGTCAGGAAATTCTACGTATAGTCATGTTGTGGAGATTCGAAATTTATGCTTCTACATGGTTAGCTCGGGGCCCATTTTCCGAGTACAAAATTGGCCAACTTTTCCCCATTTTCCGAGTACAAAATTTGCAAAATTTTCTCCGTTTTCCGAGTACAAAATTGGCAAAATTTTCCCCATTTTCCGAGTACAAAATTTGCATTGAGGAAAAATTTTTAACATTTTCCGAATACAAAAGTGTGGAATTTTAAAAAAAAATTAAAAAAAAAAAAGTCATGGTCATTAGTAAATTTGGCAAAATATGTCAATTTTTCACATTGTTATTGGTCAGAGAAATTGTTTTAAACCTGGAAAACTCAGGGAAGTTGGAAATGAAATTTCTGGGGGAATCCTAAATAATTATTATTGTTAAAAATATTAAATTCCAATTATTTAAAAATGCATTTGTTCTGATTCTTTAAAAAATATATTTATTCCAATTTTTAAACTTTGTTAAAATTCATAATGAATAATTATTATTAAATCGTTAATTGAAATGTTTATTCCATTTCTCTTACATAATTAAATACATATTTTTCCTACAATTTATTTGTTTATAGAAATAGATTCTATATTTTTTCTCAATTATTTTTTAAATTATATTATATATAATCCACTTAGCTCAGGGCCCATTTTCCGAGTTGAAAATTGCAAAAATTTGTACGTTTTCAGAGTACGATTTTGCAATATTTTCCACGTTTTCCGAAGACAAAATTTCCAATTTTTCCTGTATACGATTTCCGAGGGAAGATTTGCAAAATTGTCCACGTTTTCCGAGTACACATTTGCAAAACTTTCTGCGTTTTTCGAAGGCAAAATTTCTAAATTTCCAATGTTCTTCGAGGAAAAATGGCAAAATTTCCAATGTTCTCCAAGGAAAAAATGGCAAAATTTCCTGTATACGATTTCCGAGGGCAGATTTGCAAAATTGTTCACGTTTTCCGAGTACACATTTGCAAAACTTTCTGCGTTTTTCGAATACAAAATTGTCAATATTTCCAATGTTCTTCGAGGAAAAATGGCAACATTTCCAATGTTCTCCAAGGAAAAAATGGCAAAATTTCCAGTATACGATTTCCGAGGGCAGATTTGCAAAATTGTCCACGTTTTTCGAGTACACATTTGCAAAACTTTCTGCGTTTTTCGAATACAAAATTGTCAATACTGTATTTCAAAATGTCGTGCACATTTTTTAAATTTTTTCTACGTGAATTTTAAAAATTGTCATTAGTAAAATTTTGAAAAATATTTTCGGCGTCGATTTTGCAAAATAGGTACATTTTTGACATTGTCATTGGTCTGAGAATTTTTTCTAAAACCTGGAAAAGTCGGGGAAGTGGAAAATGAAATTACTGGGGGAACCCCTATTTTCCGTAATTGTCCGTGAAAAATTTCCAATATTTTTTTATTATATTTTGAAAACTAGTCGTATATATAGCAGGTTATCATGAACGGAAATTAAACGTACAATTTATTCGTTCGATGTCACGCGATAAATTATTTCAGGACCTAGATTTTCGTTAACTCTTTTGTTTACGCGCATTGTTTTTGTTTATTTTTAAAAAAGAAAGTTTTTTTCTACGTTTTTTTAGTTCATTTCCTACTAATTTTTTTTTTAAAATTTCAGTATTTTTCTATATCGCGTGTGCTCCGATGATGAAAACAGCGTCGAAAATTCGGACTGCGAGGAGACCGGAAATAGTCGAGGAGGGGGAAGGTCAAAGGTCGTCGCAGCGACCTCTAGCGCCGGCACGCGATGTTTGTTCGTTCGATCGGGTAAGGATTTTGTTTTTTTTGTTACACGCGCCCCCTATAATTTACGTATATCAAAAACAACGAATGGGTGTCGGAATTAGTAAGGAAGTTTTAGAATTACCCTCCCCCCCAAAAAAAAAGAAACCTTGAATTTTAGCTTTTCGAAAGTCTAAAAAATTAATAAGATTTTTAGCCCAAAAAAAAGTTCGTTCGAAATGCTCGGGAGATTTTCCGGAAAAAATTAAAGTAAATTTAACGATAAGGAAAAAGGGTCTCAGAATGTTTTTAATTGTCAGTTCTCCCAAATTCTGCTTTGTAGAAGTCTCCCCTAGAGGGAGCTGCTGCTTCAGTTTTTCGAGCTGTTGCCACTGTCGTTTCATAGAGGGCGCTGATTCGGTATTGTGAGTTGTAGCCAGTTCGAATTGGTCATTTGTTGATGTTTTTTAATTGGTCAGTTCTTGATGCTGGTTCGTGAAATTCTTCCATAGAGGGCGCTGCTTCCACGCGTAATAAGTTTACAGTATTGTTTCGTAGATGGCGTTGGCGTGTTCGAAAGGAAAACGTTTGAATTGGTCATTCCTTGATGTGCGAATCGGTCATACGTCTTGATGTAAAACATTGGTCACTTCTTGATACCGGTTCATAAAATTCTTCCATATAGAGGGCGCTGCTTCAGTTTTTTTAGCTGTTGCCACTGTCGTTTCATAGATTGCGCTGCGTGTTTGAAAGTAAATGATGTCCGAATTGGTCATTTCTCGATGGTCTGAATTGGTCATTTCGATCGTGATGTTTTGAAATGGTCATTCCGCGATTTTTCGAAATGGTCATTTCGTGATGTTTTGAAATGGTCATTTCTCGATGTTTCGAATTGGTCATTTCGTGATGTTTTGAAATGGTAAGTTTCTGTTTTGAATTGGTCACTTCGTGATGTTTTGAAATGGTCATTTCGTGATGTGTTGAATTGGTCGCTTCTTGATGCTCGAATTGGTCATTTCTCGATTGTCAGCTGATTGGCCAGTTCGTAGAAACTCGCCTATAGAGGGCGCTGATTCAGTATGGTGAACTGCTGTCACTTTCGCGTAGCTCATAGATGGCGCTGCTAGCTAATATTTCGTTCAGTTTTAAAGTTCATTTCATTCTCTCATCCCCCCTCCCTTTCCCCTTCCTCCTCCTCCTCCTCCTCGTCGATTAATTCGCTTTTATTTCTCTCGTCCTAATTTATTTGCGCGCTTATAAATCTCTCATTTCGGACACGCATCACCTTTCACCCCCCTCACCCCCACCCTCTTCGTCCTCCATTTTGCATTTTATTTCCAAATGAGATTTCATCGACAATGGCCGGATGTGGCCGGTGGGAAGATTTCGGGGGTCGTTGAGGATCATCCGTGGCCCCTATCCCTCTTCCAAAGTTACATTAATCATACATACACCTCATACGAAAAAGTTTCTCAACCCCTTCCTGGGTTTTTCTGTAGATTACTTTTATGGAATTGTTTAACAACTTTCTGTTTCTGATAATTTTGAATAATTTGCAGTTTTCATCATTTTGTATTTTTAGATTTTGAAATTACAACCAAAAAACTTGTTAAACAATTGGGGTTAACCTGGACCTGCATGGAAAACTTGGGAAAGGCAGAGAACTTGAAAATTTCTGGAGAAGTCAGGGAAGAATCAGGGCTTATTTTGAAAAAGTCAGGGAAATTCAACGCGTTAATGTTATCACGATCCAAAATGAATGCTTCTACGTGATTAGCTTAGGGTCCGTTGGCAATTCTTTTTTAATTTCCCAGTACAAAATTTGTAAAATGTTCAACAGATTCTGAGGACAAGGTTTTGACGTTTCCCCGAGACTGTGCAAATTTGCAAAATTTCCAACTATTTTCACGGACAGATTTGCATAACTTCCCATCTTTTCGAGAACGAATTTTCAAAACTTTCAACGTTTTCCAAAGACGACTTTGTAAAATATTCAAAATTGTTAATTTCCTTTCGATAATTTTGTGAAATTTTGAATAGTTACTCGTGCTAATTTTGTTAAATTTAAAAATTTATTCATTGCTAATTATGTGAAATTTTGAAAAATTACTCATACTTATTTTGCGAAATTTTGAAAATTTTCCTTCGTTAATTTAAGTTGTCCAAATTATCATTAGTAAATTTTACAAAATATTGAATATCTTCTTGTTTCAATGTAACAATAGATATAGATGTTCGGTGAATTTTTAAGGGGGAATTCCTCGGTTATAAGTACCTTTTTTCATATAGTCTAAAGTTCGTTTTAAGGGGACTTCCCAAGCATAGGTGGGAGTCGTTCAAAAAATCGACGTCCTATACCTGCAATGGTAAAATTGAAAATTGGCCAGCTTTACCGAAAAACAACGAAGAAAAGAAATAGAAATTGTAGCTAAATTGGCGACTTGAGGGACCTCGAAGTTGGCTATTTTTTAAATTATTAATGTTCTTGCTAATTTTTAATAATTGTTATTGTTAATACGCAAGCTTAGCAAACAACCCTCAAGAAGGCGCGCTCTGTCTAGGGTAAGCGGTTTCTATAGCAGTTCGATTCAAAGATCGCCTGATCGTCTCGCACCCTTCCTCGTTATTATCGAGTTAAGGGGTAGTCCTCAGGTGCGATTCGCACCTATCCCCAACCCCAGTGGGTCGTTCAAAAATCGTCGCTTTCAGCCTTCAATTTTAAAATGGCTATGCAAATAAATGAAACTTGTACTCACTTGAGCAACGTCTTCTCTAGGTGCACACGCTCTTCTTTTCCCTATATATTCGCGGGTCGGCAAGATACTGGCGTGTATGCGTTTGAATTTTGCCGCTAACGGCCACAAATCGCCATTATTATCTATTATCGACTAGTTTTTCCTGGGGGAAGAACTTTTTCTGCCTGGAAAAACGAGTCAATAATAATGGTGAATTTTTTTGTAATGCAAATTTGCGAGATTTCCAACATTTTTAAAGCAGCACAAATGTGCAAAATATTCAACTGCTTCAGAGTACAGATTTGTAATGTTTACAACGTTTTCCTGATAGAATTTTGCAATATTCTCAGCCTTAACTGTTGCAGAGGCAACAACCAAGACAGACAACATTAGCAAATTTAAGCCTGGTGCACACCAACGAAAAAACCCAAACGTAAACTAGTCACAATATTCTGGTTTTCATAAACCAGTTTTCAAAAACTTGAGCGTCCACACCGCAAAAAAGACATATTTAGAAAAAATATGGCAAAATTCTCCACGTTTTCGTGAACAAATTTGCAAAATGTTACACGTTTTCCCCGATTACAAATTTGCAAAATCATCCACGTTTTCAGAATACAAATTTGAAAAATTTTCCATGTTTTCCGAGGGCAAAGTTGCAAAATTACCCACGTTTTCCGAGGGCAAAGTTTTAACATTTTCTTAATAAAAAATTGTCAAATTTCTCTTATGTTCATTTTCAATATTGTCATTAGTAAATTTTGCAAAATATTTTTCTGCATCGATTCTGCAACATATTTAAACTTAACATTGTCATCGCTTATTGAAGATTTTTTAAAATTTGTAAAAATCAGGGAAGTTAAAAATGAGATTTCTGAAGGAATTTTGGAAAACTGAGCAGACGATAGAAGAAGAAAAAAACTTGAGAGCTGTAAGTTTGTTTTTTAATTTGTTTAGTGATAGGTTAGCCATTAATTGTTTTATTTGGTTTGGTAATTTATCATTAGTTTGTGGTAGCCAAAGGCTGGGAGCACATTGAAACTTTTATTATGTAAGGTACTTACCGACCACTAGCGCCAACCAGCGGGCTAAAAAGTGCTAATGCGTTTTAAATGAGCTTGCTAAATTTGCTAAATCTAGTTGAAGGATCAGTATATTTTTTTATACTGATAATTGGAACATACTGATCTCAGCAACACACTGATATAAGTACTAATTTATACTGATATCAGTATGGCTGAAATATCAAATTAATTAAAATTAATTAATAGCCAGTAGACTTTTAATGCTCGAATCCTATTTGCATATAACATGTAAACACTCTTAATTTTTAAATTTTTCTTGGAATTTACCGGATTCGATCCTGCCTACCGCCGTCATCCTAAACGGAAAAAATGACGTCAATTTATGCCAGGTTTTGAGTGGTCATTTTTTAGGCGAAAAATGACCAAAAAATGACGTCATTTTTGAAAAGTGACTAAGGTCCCTTTTGCTACGTGGGACACTGATCTCCAAAGAACACTGATATCAGTAAATTCTGAAATGCCATTACTTAAATAAAAAAAATAGTATAATATTTACACATTGTTATGTACCATCAATACAACTGATGAAATATGGCTAGCACTGCTATTAGAACAGGCAAGCATAAAGGTTATACTCATGTATTTATAACACTGATGTCAGTCAAACAATTTACAGATATTATCAGTGGGGTATACTCACTAATACTGATATAATTATGTATAACACTGA